>ML842458.1:28763-51347 GCA_009831015.1 Picea engelmannii | reverse complement strand
TAGAGTTACAAAGAAGGACTTTACAAAGTTTACAACTAGATACAAAAGAATTACTTTACAAAACAATTGAATTAGATACAACTAAATGGAACAACTAGAGTAGTGCCTAAGGTTGGTCAACTAGAGTTACAAAGAAGGACCTTACAAAGTTTACAACTAGATACAAAAGAATTACTTTACAAAACAATTGAATTAGATACAACTAAATGGAACAACTATCTATACAAAAGAATACAAAAAATTAGATGCTACAATAATATACAACTATGAACAAAGAAAAAAAACAAGTACTAACTAACTTGAACTAAATTGACTTGATTTGTGCAGGGAAAGAAAAGAGTATTCAAGAAAAGATCACCACAACACAACAAGCCAAACACCCAAACATTGAAGTGCCTCCACAAGATGCGCAACTTCAAGGGATTGTTTCAATGGCTTCAACACAAGACAAACCCAAACAGTGAAGTGCCTCCACAAGATGCGCAACTTCAAGGGGTTGATTAAAGACAAATGCAAGATCCAACAAAGAGCCTACAATGGTAAAGTGCACAACTTCAAGTGACAAAGATAAAGAAAGTAAAGCCTCAAAGGGAAAAGAGATGCGCAACTTCTAAGTAAACTAGTTAATCATCCACGAGTGCTCAATAACATAGCATGAAAAGTAACTTAAATGAAAGTGCTTGCTTGCATTAAAGAGCATAAACCATAAAAATATTGTGAAATTGGCCCAAGGTTGAAGTGGATAAATTTTACGATTAAAGTTGATTAATGTGAAGTGTGAATCCTAAACTATGTGACTTCCTTAAAAATCTCCCCGCTTATACCAAAAGGACTGCTAGGTGCTCAATAAGTGAGGCAAACAAGGCCCCACCCTAGCTCCACAGGTCAATTCAGGGAACAAAAGTACTCAAACAAGGGAGACACCTAGTGCCGTGAGACCATCCTTGATCTAGCATCCCAAGCTCTTTCCTTAAGTCCCCTTTTTGATAGAAAAGTTGGGACAGTTAAAGGTTCTCTAATTAAACTAAATTGATTGAAGCCTTATGGATCTAAGGTAAACTGAGCCTTAAGAATTAGCTAAGTTAAGTTGAGTGCTTGCAAAGTGAGTTACAAGAAAGTAAAGATGCTTGAATATACAAGTGCTTGAAGAAGTAACTTGCAAGAAATTAGAAGTATTTGAAAGTGAATTGCATGAAAGTGAAAAGTACTTGAAATTGAAAGAAATTCCAATGACTTGAAAACTTGAACTTGAAAGCAAAGTAATAACTTGGAAAGAAAATAAATGCTTGAAAAACACAAGTAAGTTACTATGCCTCCACGGCTTAAGAAAAGAAATGAAATAAGCTTCTAAGATCTAAAGATAAACCATAAACATAAGCACTAAAAGAAATAAACCATCAACTAATTACGTAGCCTTATGATTTAGGATGGTTGGCTTGGCCAAACACTATCATAGGTGTAGGCAAACAAAAAAAAGAATTAAAGAACTTGGAAAGAAACTAATTCTAGCTACACAACCTTGTCTTAAGGACAAGGGCAAATTAGAAATGAAAAGACAATGCTGAAAAATAAAACTTATGAACTAGCCATTTTGCATGGTTGGCTTGGCCAAAATCTTTGCAAGGTGTAGGCACTATGAAAAGAAATTGTAGAAATTTTAAAATGCTTGAGAAATGCAAGCCCTAGAGACTCTCTTGGGCTTGCTTACAATGAATAGAAGAGGAAGAAGAAAGGGGTATTCAATACCCTTGCTTGGAGAGTTGATCTCTTACTTGTAGGTGCCACAAATGGGTTGCGGATCCCTCTTTTTAGTGAAAACCTGTAGAAAATCAACAAGCAAAAACTTGTTGGAAATGCTACAAAAAACACCAAATATCTTCAAAAAAATTCTATTAGTGAAAACCAGAAATTTTTAACATTTAGGACATCATATAATATGTTGAAAGAGAGCTATTCTATAGCAGAAAATATACCCACAATGTTAGAGGAAATAGAAAGATAAGAACATAAATTTTTAAGAGGAATTTTAGTGGGTGAAGGGATAATTTCTAGATCTGAAATTTATCATTTTTCAACCCTTAGTAACCTGCAAGTACAAGAGATTAAGCTATAAGAAAAGAAAAGAGGTGAGTAGATACAAGAATATCAATAAAATACTTTGCTAAAATTAAGAAACTACTTCGCATAAGATCTATGACAATACTACAATAGATCTATTCAAGCAAAACACTTTGCTTGGACACCCTACACTAAATCTATAAGAAAAAACTCAAGACAACCACAATACAAGTTACCTCCAATGTAGATCCTGTTGACCACATATTTCGACTAGGGGTCAACTCCATGTTCCATGAAGACATGTACCTAGTGATACAACCATTTTGGAGATTTTTTCTCAACAGGGCAAATTTTGTCCCGGGCATGCTTTTCTATGTAACTAGAATTCCCGCTCCCCTGCATGGGATAATATTGTAATATGCTAGCATGAGTCAATTTTTGTCTAGTTTCTTAGGACTTTATCATTAGGAAAGTCCTTTCATTGAGTTTTTTTTTTTTCCTCAGGTAATTAACCTTGCTTAACTGCAATTTTAATTATCCTTGAGTTTTTCACTCACAATAATTCTCTATAGTGGTAAAATGTGTTCTAATGATTGAGCCCATGAGGTAATTAAGGTCTAGGAGTATTTTAAATGACCATGCTAGACATTTCCTAGAGTCTTGTGGAATTCTGTTAAGTTTTGATAGGATTTTTTAAATAATTAAAATTCCCGCAAACTGGGGATTTTTAATTATTTTTTATGTAAAATATAAAAAAGTGGTGCTTGGGGATTTTGTATAGGAGTATGCGTACTCAAATAAAATGGTTCATGAACCCCTACACCCTTAGACCAAGTATCAACTCATTTGGATAAGTTTTGCTAGGCCATTGTCCATAAGGAATCAAGTCGGTCAAAAATTAGCATGTAATTGGCTTTTAATTAAAATATCCAAATTTTGTAAAAGTATCCCAAATGCATTTCCTAAGTTGGGAAAATGATTTCCAACTTAGAAAGACCCCCTTTTCTTAGCCAACAACCCACATTTACCATCTCCTTAGAAGAGGGGTGTCCCCCTTGCTCAATAACTCATGAAAAAATAAAAATACACCATTAGGGCCCCCAATATTTTGGTAATACCCCCCATTCATCCTAACTACACTTTTGATTAATGGGAAATGTGGTTTACCCCTTCCCCACTCACCCCTCAACCCTCACATCACTCTCTTGACCTAAAAGTGCGCCCCCCTTGAAGAGACCCTCTTCCATTAGATGGATGCCACTTGGAGCTCATCCAAGTGGGGTATCTCCTCCCCCTCACCTACAAATAAGACCCTCTCTTCCTCATTTCTTGATCTATTCTCATAGAAAGTCTATTATGCCAACATTTCTCATCTCTTATCCCTCTCTCTCTCATGCTCTCTCATTGTAAATCTTGCTACAAGTATTTGTAGCAACATTTTGTTGATAATAAAAGAAGCTTTGGAGAATATATGGTGTGCATTGAGAGTATTATTGGTGCCTTAATTGTGTTCTTGTGAGGTGATATAATTCCATTTCATTTCTGCATTTTGCTTTCACTAGTTTTACTTCGAGACTCAAGCAAAGTATTTTGCTTGGGTGCTATTAGTAGTAGTATTGCTATTGATTTTGTAGTAGTTTCTTTTAAAGTTTGGAAAGTATTTTGCAAGCTTTTTGGATGTTCTCACCTCCTTGTTTCCTTGTGTATCAAAGGCAAGCTTGTGTGGGGATCACTAGAGGGTTGAAGGAGTGGTTTTAGAGTGGAAAACTCACTCTTTTCAATCATCCAAAGTTTCCAATATTTAGCTAACTTTATTTTCCTCATTTCTCTCATTTCTAAGCATTGTTATGATCTAGAATAGACACATAAAGTTTCACCTTCATATTTAGAAATTTACATTTAAATTGGTGTTTCATTGGACTTATACTAAGTTAACAAGTTTCTTGGTTTTGTAACATTTTCTATAAAATATCCCTTGCTGATTTTTATGCAGATTTTCAACAACAAGGGGAAGTTGCTACTTGTTTTGAGCCCCAAAGGCCTCCAAAAGGCATTCTAAAGTTGGGATATCAAATCCCCCTTCTTCTTCTTCTAAATAATTGCAAGCAACCCTTGAGAGTCTCTTGGGTTTTCCTTATCTCAAGTTATATATAAAAATATGATATTGTAATAGTTAGAAAATATTGCCCACACCTTGCAAAGAGATTGGCCTAAGCCATTATTGCAAAATCGTGAAGGCTAGATTAGTTTTATTTTCATGCATTTCCTATTACACCCATCTTGGCCAAAATGGTAGGCTAAGTCCTCCACTTGTGCCATTGTTGTGGGGTTGCAATTTTATTTCCAAGTCTTTTATTTTTTTCATAATACCCAACTTGGCCAAAACGGTAGGCTAGTTCTCCACTTGTGCCATAGTTGAGGTTGCTTTTTCTTTCAAGTAATTTTAATTCTTTTGTTACACCCACCTTGGCCAAAACGGTAGGCTAGTCCTCCACTTGTGCCATTGTGTGGGGTTGTTCTTTAATTTTCCAATCAAGTTGAAAGCATTTTAGTTATTTAATTTTGCCCCACCTTGCAAGAGATTGGCATAAACCATTCCTTGCAATAACAGAAGGCTTGTATACTTTTGACATTATTTCAAAAGTAATCATTTTTTTGCTCCATTTTTGCCCTGTATTCTCTCTCCCTGCTACTTTGTGGATCCTGGGTGGGCAAAGGTTGTGAGTTTAGTAATTAGGCATCCAATCGTTATTATTTTTTCCACCAAAAAAGAGTCTTGTGGAAGATACTTGGGTTGCTAGATCAGGGATGGTCTCACGGCACTAGGTGTCCCCCTTATTGAGTACACAAGTCTTTGGATTTGACCCGTGGAGATAGGGTAAGGCCTTGTTTTCCTTGCTTATTGAGCACCCGACACTTTCTTTTGGTTGAGAGGATAACGGTTTGGGGAAGTCGCATAGTCTAGGATTGAATCTATCACATCTAATCCCCCTAATTAAAGAGAGACCTAAAATTTATTAAAATCAACCTACACACTACATTCACAACATTTGCAATCTCATTTTCAAAGCAATTCGTCTTTCAAGTTTTGCAATCATATTTTAAAGCAATTTACGTTTCAACCATTTTGACATTTCAAGCAAGTTACTTTCAAGCAAATTTACTTTTCAAGCAACATCTTGTGGATATCTCATGTTCATTGGTATAGGATCTAACTTCTCCTTTGTATAATTGCAAGATCATCTAATTGGTTATTCTTTTCCATTGTAAATCTTATTCATGACATATTTCAATTATTTTATTGGTAAATTGGTGTAAGTTGAATGCTTCATTATCTAACTATTCTTTAGTTTCTTTTGTGTATTTTGTGCAATTATCTAATTTGTCATTGTAAGTTATCTTGCCATATTTCATTTGTATATTTCATTTTGTAACTATCTCAAGTGTAAAGTAATTTCTTTCTTTATTGTCGATAATCCCGTAGCATTGTTTATTTCTTGTATAATTGTACTTGGATCTTGTGTTGTAACCTTAATTGACTCCATTGCCCAAGCTTAGGCACTAGTCATAGTTGACTTAGGGAAAGGGCTGATTTTCATTAAAGATTTGCATTTGTATTGTTGCTTTCCATATAGGTTAGCTCCCCCTTACCTTTAACAAACTAAAATTAACTCCTAGAATTCATTTAATAATTCACATAGTAACTAGGGTCTACCCCCCTTGGTTTCCCTAGGAGTAAGACTAGATGGAAGAAGTTCAAGTCGAGGTGACAGTGGGCTTGAACTTAGGCTTTGTACCTCCAAGGACACACTAAGTGGATTGAAAATTTTTCCACGTTTGCAAGTGTGTATAAGGATGACAACATATCCAAAGAAAAACACCAAGAAGAATCCCAATGCCAATGTTTTCCTCCAAAGATTTCTTTATTAAATGCAAGCGTGAGCAAATACTTTCCACAATCTTAAGAAAAGAATGAGAGAGCAAGAAAGAATGAAAGAGAAGAGTGGAAGAGAATGGAGAGAGGAGAAATTTGGGTAGAGTAACATTGTACTGAGAATAGATGTGAAAAGAGGGAGGGGAGGCCTTTATTATATACCTGGGAGGAAAGAGTGACCCCTCTTGGATGAGCTCCAAGTGTCACTCTCACACAAAAACTGTCAATCTCAAGGGGGGCACACTTTTAGGGTTTTGAGCAAGTGAGGGGTGTGAAGGATGAGTGAGGGGGGATGGGAAAACACATTTAATCCACCCAATAGTCTAACTTAGACATTAGGAGGGCGATATAGGTGTTAGGGGGGTGTTTTCCTTTTATTTCATGAGTTGGGACAACATGCTCATCAAGGGGGGCGCAAATCCGCTAGGGGAGTGAATGTAATGATGTGTTGGTAATTGTGGGGGGTTAAGTTAAGTTAGGAAAAGGTTTTCCTAACTTAGGAATAAGGTTTAGGAACTTCTCTCACTCTTTCTCCAATCAATTTGTTCAAATTAAAAAAAATTGGCATTTTCACTATGTCAAATCAAGCAATTAAATTGTTGTTTTAGACCGACTTGGACTCCTCATGGACAAACACCTATCAAATCTTGTCCAATTGAGCTGAAAATTGGTCCAAGGGTGTAGGGGGTCTCATTCCATTTCTTTTGAGCACAAATAACCCTATCAAAAATCCCAAGGACCTAGTTTTTACATTTTTACATCAAAATTAATTAAAATTACCATTAACTAGGCAATTTTAAAAAATTAAAAAAAATACTTTAGACTCGACGGAACTCCACAAGACTCTAGGAGATGTCGAGCATGGTCATTCACAATATTCCTAGACACGAGTCACCATAGGGCTCAACCATTAGAACACCTTTCACCACATTGGAGGATTATTGTGGGAGTGAAAAACTCGAGGGAAATTAATAAGGTTGGTTAGGCCAAATTAATAACCCGAGGAAAAAAAACACTCAATGAAAGGACTTCTCTAATGATAAAGTATTAGGAAACTAACCTAAATTATGATCCATGCAGACCCATTACATTATTATCCCACACAGGGGAGCGGAAATTCCAATTACAAAAATACGTGTTGAAGGCCAAAACTGTCTTATAGAACCAACAAGTCTTCAACTTGGTAGCACCATCAGGTGCATATCTTCATGGTACATGGAGTTGACCCCTTAGTTGAAATAGGTGGTCAACAAGGTATCAAATGAATTAAACTTTAAGATTGATCTAGTTGAAACAATAGAGGTAGTCTAAACCCTAAGGTGCATGCATGTTTGGGCCTTTGTATTTAGACTTTGAGGAATAAGGTATCTAGGGTGCAAGCACATTTGGGCCTTAGGTGGTGTTTTTCCCTTCTTTTAGCTTCACTTAGGTCAAGGATCAAAGGCTAAGGTTAAAACCATAAAGTGCAAGCACTTTTGGACCTCAAGCTTTTAACCCTAGCAAGGATGTTTTACAAACTCGGACAAATAAAACTTTGTGAGGAAGAGAAGCACTTATGTCTTCCTCTTAGGGTTTCAACAAAACAAGAATACTTACAACAAGATAGCAATTTAACCATTAACGATAGCAAGAAAAGATAAAATTGCAAAAAATTACCTACTTCATCTAAGTACCAAGAACATTCAAACCCTAATTGCAGAAATTATCCATCCAAATGAGCAAGACATTCACTAAGAAACTCCTCCAAGACTAGTGCCTTTATATAAGAAGTGTTCCTCACAAGTGTGAGGTGAAAAGTCATGATCCAAAATGAAAATGAATGCTAGCCTTTATATATGAGGCTAGGCCTAACGTTTTGTCCACATAACATAACAAAACTAAATTAGAAGTGGGGCCTATTATCCCCCATTTCTATGAAAGGAGATGATGTTTTGAGGCCTGCAGGTTGAATACATGGAGTGTCGAGAGCTAGATGAGCGGACAGAGCCCCTCTTCTTACCACACATCACCATTGATCGACAACAATAACGTCCACCACATCGGCTTGGCCCACAAAGAATGATAGTTCTTGCTTCATGAGGTAACAAGTCCGGTCTTGTGGAAAGTGTCATTTTAATAATTGAAGCATTTGAACATGTTGCAAAGAGTCCTTTCTTGATTTTGAAAACGTTTGCTTGGAAATTATGCCTTTTGCGTCATTTCACCTTGGTGGTTGACATGTTTTCCTAGTAAGTGGGTCACCCTTGGGAAAAGGGTTGCTACTAGGGGGTCTCCTTGAACGGTCATCGTACCATTCCCATCCATATTGTAATGTCCCTACTTTTGGACATCATTATATTACAGAGTGTTATGCTGACCAGAGTGGCCAGAGGGGTGTGACAACTAATCCATGAGATATTGAGGGGTTTTATTGGGCCCTAATTGCATTGTTCATCATATTCCATCATCAGGATCCATTCCACATAGCTTGGCCTTGGTTTTGTTGCATTCTGACGATTTCCGTAATTTTGAGTTATTATGGGTTATATTTTAATTAAATTCGCTAAGGTCATATTGGTCATATTACTTGGAGAAACCTCTTAGTGTAATAGCTCATCGGAATCAGGAGGAAGAGCACTACATGATTATTTTATGAGCAGTGACTTTCAGTGGCCGGAGAAGCCATAAGGATGGATAAATCACTTTTTAGAGGTAAAATGGTTAATTAATTCAGTGATTTAATTAATGAATAATAAAATAAAGTAAAAGCCACTTGGAGAGAAAAGGTGAACAGGGAGTGTAAAAGAGAGATAGGGGCCTCTATTCTCTCATTATGTTGTTTATCATTTTTATGTCTGGCTTCTTGCTAAAGATCCCACGCAGTTGGGGTTTTTGAGGGTTTTGATTGAACAAACCCTAGAGATCAGCTCGGTGGTGAAATATCCCACCTTTCTTGATCCAAGCTTGGTTACGTAGGTGAAAGATTCCTCCCTCACCATTCTACATCAAATCTATTCAATTCCAGGAGTCTTTGTGGGGGCAGGGCGTATTGTTGGAGGGCTTCTGCAAAGCTAGGGCACACCCATCTTGAGGGAGTAGCTCGATTTTCTCAGAGGTGATTAGATACTCAGTATATCTCACTCCAGGGTTGCTATCCATCATCATAGCTCCTTTTTACAATAGTGTTTGAGGGTATTCATCAGGCCATTCATTTCTTCTACCAGTGGGGTGCATTTTTTCTTGAGGAGGGCGCACTGGGCATAAGAGATTTCGTGTTCTTGAGGGGAAGACCTTTCCCAATAAATTGGAGATTTGGCATAGGGGTTACTTAGCCCTCGATCTACCTTTTGGCAATGGGTTTCAGTGGATATTGTTCCAAACCCTTGGAGGTCAAATTCTTGGATTGCTTCAGCCAGGGAGGGTGCACTTGCTAGAGTGTAGACACCATCAACAACCAGATTACAGGTTGGATTTCGGATATCTTTTGTATGCAACATTGGAGGACTCTTAGGAGACCATATCTTCAACATTCCTTTCTATATTGGAGGAATTATCAGCCATACACTCTATATATTCTAGATCTGTCCCATTTTGTATGAGGTTAACTATTATTATGAATACAATCAGATCTGAGATATTTGTGCTATTTACTTGAGTTTTTCTACTGTATCTTGTTGTGTACATGTTGTTGGCTGCATTCCTATCTTTACTTGCTGCAAACATACATTAAAAACATCATTATAAACCCCAACACAACTCAAGAGACTAAAATCAGCAAAGTGTTTGACAAAATGCCACAACCAGAAAACACATAAAATACACTAAAAACTCAATGTTCCAATCAGATCTGGTTGGGAACATTACACATACTTACCACTTTCCACGCGTATTCCCCTTCATTTCCTCATCTTTTGGGTTTTCATACTTATTGACCCAAGAAGGGCTTATACGTCATTTCATGGAAAGAAGAGGCTAAAGGCCCAAAGGTTTGTAGCTCGCAAAAGATAAGAGCCATAAATTATTCTCTAGATGCTCGCTCTAAGGTTATGAGAGAAATGAAATGTTTCTCCACAAAAAATGCAAGGACCTGTAAAATAAAACACATAATTAATAAATGTCCTGCTTGTTGAGGGAATGCATTTGCGGGTATCTTTTACTTTCCTTGAACACAACACTCAATTTGTTCTTAGCTTCAAGTGGAATTGCAATGCTCTTTACTTTCCATTGCATATAGTACTTAATGTTCGAAACATAATCAATCAATGGCAAATAAAGGGCTTGGAAAAAGGTTGCATCGAAAAAGAGGATGCAACACACCCTCTACAAAGGCACCCATAAATGAGACAATATGAGCCCTTGTATGTCAAGAAACTCCATGCCCAAAAGTCATACCTGTTATCCCCTAGCCTAGGGATAACTAAGAATATTATGTCTCGAGGCCCACATGTCCTATAAATGGAGTACCGAGAGCCATATTACTTGAGCTTGGCCCTGGCCCTGGCCCTGGAGGGCCCATCTTTTGTCTTTAGCGCCTCCACCTTGTCAGCAACAAAATCATCCATGCCATCGTCCTGGTTTTTTAGCAGCAGTGGGTCTTGCTCCATGAGGTAATGAGTCCGGGTATCATGTTATTTGTCACTCTGATTCTCAAAACTTTTGAATATGTGCATTTAATTCTTTTTACTTCAGACGTGTGCTTGGATCTTATACCTTTCCACTTGTCCACACCTGGGGGGAATGACTGGATGCCCTAGCAAGTTGGTTCCCATAGGGTTTTGAGTTTCCACTAGGTGGGTTCATGAAAGGTCATCGTCCATTCCYACCATACTTATCACTTTTCATCTTTTTCCCTCTCATCCATTCCCTACACTGGTTCAGGCATTGGGTTTGCCAAGCTAGCAAAGGGTTGTACCTTACCTTGTGGGAAGAAGGGGCTAAAGGCCYAGAGGGTAAAAGTAGCTGGCAAAAGATAAAATCCAAAAKAACAAAACCTTCAGATGCTTCACCCAGGGATCCCCGAGAAAGCAATAAAAGGCTTCTYARCAAGAAACAGAGGGACCCATAAAATAATAAAATCAAGACTTAGTTGGAGGATAAGGGGTCTYATCACGAGCCAGCCTATTAGGTCCATGGGCATGTAGTGGTATGACACTAYCATTCAACTGGTCACCACGCCAGGGTAGTGGCTCTTGGTGGCATAGCCAAGAGAAAGGGGGTCTCATCACGAGCCAACCTTCTCATCTCCGTGAAATGCTTGTGGGTAACATTGTCACCACTGGTCACCACGCCAGGATAGTGTCCCCTAACTAGTCTCTCGAAAGAAAAAACAATAAGATAAAAAGACAAAAGGCATTGAATGGGATTGGAAACATTTGCATCCATGACAAGGTGCAACTCACCCTCTTCAGAGGCACCCATAGGTAAGCCATACATTCCCCTATCATCACTGCACCCATTGATCAAACATCCCTACACCACCTCATCTACTTACATGGCCTAGATTTGTCTTCACCTGGAAACATCCCACGTCCAATGAGAATTAGCCCAATAGGACCTCCTGACGTCCTCTCCAAACCTGGCTTGTAGAATAGCATAACGTCTTTGAGCACTTGTTTGGGAAAAGGGGGTTTTATGCACATGTTTAAATAACTCGATTATTAGATGTGATTGACATTGCTATGATCCCTGTGACTTATGAGCCCGCAGAGTGCGTACTTGTTGTTGTTGCAGGGCCACACCCGACAGACAGGTACACATGGGGAGATGATTAGTTCGAACCTCCATAGGGATAAAATCCCACCAGATGGATGATGAGACCCCATCTAGGGGTAGAGACAGGTCAGAGGCTTGCACCAGAGAGAGAGAGGAGGATGTTCCACCAGAAACATCCTGACAAGCTTGGACCCAGGGGGTCTTTCCCTCCTACTTTGATGTTGGCCTTAAAAGGCCCATGACGTCACCTCTGTGACCCTTGACATCATCAGCGTTTGATGGACACCTTGGAGGCAGCTATGTGCCAAGTGGCACATGTGGCTTGATCCAGAGCCCTTGGGAGGCCTAACGTTTTGCACTTGGAGGCCAAAGTTTCACTAGAGAGGCCTATCGTCACCCTAAAAGGGCATGACGTAACCTATTCTGCTTGATTTAGGGTTTAAATTGTCATTTTTATGTAAAAACTGGATATTACATGTAAACTCGCCATGTCGGCCTTTTTTACCTAATTCTTGTCATTGCAATTGTATAAATAAGGGATTTTCCCTTGTATTATTTCATCATCATTCACTCAGACTTAAGTGAGGTATGAAATTTGTGCCCTAATTAGGGTTTATTGGCTGAAATTTAGTGCACACTTCTTGAAGGAGGCTATTTTTGGAGTATTTTAGCATTTTTCTTAGTGGAAGTGTTCAACTGGGCTTATTGCTAGATGATTCTTGGTGAATGTAAGTAAATTTTCTGCAATTCTTCTTCATTGAATGGTTATGGTTGTATTTATCTTGCATTTATTCTAAGATTATGAAATTGCTAACTTAAAACCCTAGGAGGCTAAAGCACATGTTATTGTTCTTGCCTTAATAACTTTCACCTACTAGATTATGCTAGAAAACCAATTTTCTTGAAGCTTTCTTGCTAAGGGCCTTGCCACTGCAACACCCTAACATATTTTGCTTCCTCTAGCTATCATCTACTTCATCTTTGAGCTAAGAAGGAGGAAAATCGCTAGGGCCTAGGGTTACCTACTTCCTAGAGGCTATTTCCCCCCTAAGGTTTAGTGATTGAAGCCTTGGGCTACCAACACTTCAATCATTAACCTTCTTGTATCTAGCTCTCTTAATATCATTTTGTTCCTTCAAGATTGCCGCTGCTAAAAGAGACTCCATTTACCCTAAAGAAGCATTGATCTAAGCCTTACAATTGAGTGATTGATGAAATCCACCCTCAAAACTATTACCTTAAGCTCTCTACTAACTATTCCTAACCCTAGAATAGACTAATATACTAACCTATTTGCTGTTGTTACAAAAATAGGCTACAACCATCTATTGTAGTACTAAAAGCACCTAAAAGCAATTGAAAAATTGATCAATACATCGTCGAATGAGCTTCTGACAAATGCTGTCACTTCGCTATTATTGAGTAATTATTCTTGGTCATTGTGAACCCATTTTAAGGCATTTATTGTGAAGCTATTATCTTATAAAAATTGTTGTTATAAAAAGTCTGTTTGCTTCATCATATATCAACTATTGTTTTTATTGATAAAGTCCATGGTTTTATGAAGTACTAACAACAAGTTGTGCTTGCAAAAAACATCTTTTCTTGTTGCTTTGTTCTGGGCAGGTACATCTAAATACTTCATTGGTTAAAACCCTGAGACTTTTTGATCAGTATGACTTGTGAGAGAGGATACTTTTATAGACACTTTAACCTTTTCCTTCTTAAACCCCCAGGTCATCGGGGACGTCTCCCCTGGGCCATGAACCCTAAATAGAAAGAGGAATCCCGTTGAGTTGACAGTGATATGATAACCTCCTGTTATGCCAATTTTCCTTTCCTTAACCTTTTCCTTTGGAATAAGTACAAATTGAGCAATGACATTTTGGCGTCGTTGTTGGGGAACACTGAGTCAATTCTTCTCAAGGTGACACTTTTCAGTAATCCTTTCCTCAAAAGACTTTACTTTTCAAAGTTTACCTGGCGAATCCACTGAGGGTGATCCCCTCATCCCTTTGATGATTTCAAGAAAATTATTTGGCGACTCCACTAATGACAAAACCAACCATGACTTCTCAATGGGACTTGAGAAACTTCAAACCTTTAGACATGAGTAAAATCCTGGGATACCCTCGACAAATGCCCCCTAAGTACGAAAATTGGCTCCCTAGATTCATTGGTAGTGATAGGGAGAGAGATGACTATCACATGAGTGATTTGTAGGATTTCTTTCAATTCCACCCTATCAGTGACGATGTTGAAGATTTGGCAATGAAACTCTTCTCTGCCACTCTTCATGGAAATGCTAGGAAGTGGTATGGAAACCTCCTTGATGCTAGCATCACAACTATGGAACAATTGGAAGAAACTTTTCTCAAAAGATGGGGTATTTAGTTGGAAGACATCCCAGTACTACTAAAAAGACTCGAGCATATAAAACAAACTGAGAATGAAACTGTCAGACAATTCCAAGATAGGTTTGAGGACATACTATATCAAATTCCTGGAAGTCCTTAAGACAAGTACATCGTTCATCTCTATACCAATGCACTCTTAGTGCATCTAGGGTTTCCCCTAAGTAAAAAGGGCCCAAGAACGCTTGATGAAGCTCACAACATGGCTGAAATTGAGGAAAATATCTCCTTGTCCCAGGTAAGACACCTCTTTACCTCAGACACGCTTAGTCTAGAGAGATTACTTTCCATTCATATCTTTGAAAGGAGGGAACAAGTCATCAACCAATAGGAGGTTGAGGAGAATGATCCTAAAGAGGTTTTCCAATCCCGTGAGGAAGGGAAAGAATTTGCTCACGCTTCTACCGAAGATAATGAAGATACGGTTAAAGAGCGAGAGCCTGGAGATATCAAACACGATGAAGAAGTATCAATATATGCTCCTCCCTCCTACACAAGAAGAAGAGGATGAGGTTAGTAACTTTCCTTTTCAGGATTTTGATAATACCTTGTTCTATGATTCAGAGAGTGAAGGAGAAATGGAATCCTCAGGCAAGGAAGATTCTCCTTGTTGTACAGTTGAAAGTCATGAGGATGAAACAATGATGCATGTTGTTTCATTCGATGAAGACACCCAGGTCCTCGAAGCTCCTGCACAAGAAGAAATAAACATGGTGAGTTACCTTCCTTTCCAAAATTTTGATGATTCTTTACTTTATAATTTGGAAATTGAAGAGGATCTAGAGGAGCCCTTGAATAATAATATTGTTGAGTTCATACATGTCGGAAGGCATAAGTGGGATGTGATTGGTTCTAATAAGGATCCCATTTGCGACGTTGAAGGTCATTTCCTGAAGTTTCCTTTGCAACTATCATATGAAGTTACTAATTTCGACAGTTGGCAACTAGGGGATGATATAATTACAGATACTTTCCAAACACCCAGGGATGACCTAGTCCTATATTCTCCTAATGATTTTCGGTCATACCTCGAGGATTTTTATGAGTACTCCTCTAAGCATTTGGATTTATTCTATGAAGAAAATTATCAACCATCATTTTTCCTAGATCCTGATGAGAGTGAGGACGTTGCTTTCCTAAAACAGAATACTTGTGATGATATTTTCTACCTCCATTTGATTACTTTACCTTGCTATGTCATTGGGGGTATGGTTTGGAAACATGTCCCTTATCCCAAGTATTCTGTAGGAAAAAACCTCCTTTTGGTTTTTAGGGGAAGGTTGGGTACCTTAAGAAGAAGCTTATTATCACAATCTTCCATCTTCCCCTTAAGGAATTGTCGGTCATCCTTTCGGTTCTTACTAATCCCTTCCCAGGCCTCAGATTGTGAAGACGTCTAAGGTAGTCAACTTTCAGACTCTTTGAGTCAGTCTTTTGAACCTTTGACTTTTCACGATCCCTTTATGAGATGGATTGAGCACTTTCCTGAGAGTATGACTTGGCACCACTTTTTCCCTCTCACCCGCCTCCATGAGTTAGACTTTACGATTTTCGATGATGCAGTACATTTTCTAACTCATGTTGTTTTTGTGCTCAACTTATCATTGTTTTGGTTTATGATGAAGCAGAGAGGTAGGTATTATAAGACATTGCTATGATGGTTTCACTGGCTATTTGACTACACCTAGCATTCAACCAACAGGTAAGTAGAGGTAATTAGGTAGGCATTTGCATTCATTGTATATACCATCTGCATTTCATGCTAGAGTAGTTGCATTTCCATTTGTATATATGCTTGATTATTTTCATTTATTGTACCATATATGATCCAGGGGTGATATCACCACCCCAAATGATTACTAATAATCTTTTGTTGAGATCAAGCAGGTCGTTGGTCATGCCAGAGATGTTTAGGTTCTCATGCGCTCTACGGTGAGAACATGTCCCCGAGTTGGAGCCAGATGTTATCCCCTAGCCTAGGGATAACTAAGGAGATTATGTCTCGAGGCCCACATCTCTTAGACATGGAGTACTAAGAGCCATAATGACTTGAGCCTTGCCCTGGAGGGCCTTTTATCCCCCACTTTAGGTATAACTAAGGAGATCATTATGTCTCGAGGCCCACAGGTCCCAGACATGGAGTACCGAAAGCCACATCGACTTGAGCATGGCCCTGGAGGGCCCATCTTTTCTTTTCTTCAACGCCTCCATCTTGTTAGCAACAACGACATCCATCACCTCGGCCTGGTCCTATAGTAGAGATGGATCTTGCTCCATGAGGTAATGAGTCCAGGTATCATGGTATGTGTCACTCTGATCCTCAAAACCTTTGAATATGTGCATTTAGTTCTTTTTGTTTATAACGGGTGCTTGAATCTTATACTTATCCACTTGACCATGTCTGGGGGGAATGAAAGGATGCCTTAGTAAGCTTGTGCCCATAGGTTTTGAGTTTCCACTGGGGGGGTTCATGAAAAGTCATCGTCCTCTCCCATCATACTTACCACTTTCCATCTTACTCACGCTCATCTATCCCATTACACTAGTCCGAGCATAGGGTTGGACAATTATTTTAAGGGTTGCAACTTACCTTGTTGCAAAAGATAAAAGCCTAAAAATAAAACCTCGAGATGCTTCGCCCAGGGATCCCCGAGAAAGCAATAAAAGGATTCTCAACAAGAAACAGAGGGACCCATAAAAAATAATAAAACAAGACCTAGTCAGAGGATAGGGGGTCTCATCACGAGCCAACCTATTAGGTCTGTTATCCCCGATTTCTAGGGATAACTAGGAGATCATGTCTCGAGGCCCATAGGTCCTAGACATGGAGTACCGAGAGCAGGATTGACTTGAGCATGGCCCTGGAGGGCCAATCCTTCTCTTCTTTCATCAGATTTGTCTTGTCAGCAGCAACAACATCCATCACCATCGGCTTGGTCTTGTATCGGAGAATGCTCTTGCTCCATGAGGTAATTGGTCCAGGTATCATGGTATGTGTCACTTTTGATCAGTATAACCTTTAGATATATGCATCTTACTCCTCTTATTTCTAACAATTTCTTGGATTTTACATTGACCCACTTGACCATTGTTGAGAGGATTTGCAGGGTGTCCTAGCAAGCCGGTACCCATAGGTTTTGGTTTGCCACCTGGGGGGTTTCTGAAGAACCATCGTTCGCTCCCATCATATCATCACTTTTTCATCTTATCTCCTGCTCATCTGTCCCATTCCCCTAGTTTGGGCATTATGATGATCTGTTTGTGGGGTTGCACCTTATCTCGTGGGAAGAAGGGGCTAAAGGCCCAGAAGGTAAAAGCAGCTGGTAAAAGATAAAATCCATAAAAATAAAACGTAGAGATGCCTTGCCCAAGGATCCCCGAGAAGGCAATAAAAAGCCTCTCAGCAAGAAATAAGAGGGACCCTAAGAAAAATAACTAAACAAGACCTAGCAAAGAGGATAGGGGGTCTCATCACGAGCCAACCTATTATGTTCATGGGTACCTAACAGCATGACATTGCCACTATCTGGTTACCACGCCAGGGCAATGACCTTTGGTTGCATGGCCAAGGGAAAGGGGGTCTCATCACGAGCCAACCTTATCATCTCTGTGAAAGTGCTTGTGGGTAACACTGTCATCTCTGGTCACCACGCCAAGGTATTGTCCTCTAGTTAGTCCTTGAAATAAAAAAGAAAAGAAAGAAAAGAAAGAATAAAGGCAATAAAGGGCTTGGAAAAAATTTCATCCATGACGGGTACAGTTCACCTTCTACAAAGGCACCCATAGGTAATATCATGCATCCCTGTCTTTCACTCTACCCATATGTTTGGACATCCCTTATCCACATCACCTCGTTCTACATGGTTTGGATGATACCCCTTGGAGACTTTCCTTTCCTTATGGATACTAGCCCAATAGGGTGTCTTGTCCTTTTCTTCAGCTTTGTATTTTAGGTCTTTGTAATATCTTTGAGCTACTCGATGATATATCGGGGTTTTTATGCATATGTCTGATAATATTAATGATGAGATGTGATTAACATTGCTATGATCCCTGTGATTGATGAGCCCATGGAAGGCGAAGTTTTTGATGTGCAGGACCATGCCCGACAGACAGGTACCACGTGGACCGGTACACATGGGGAGATGATTAGTTTGGACCTCCATGGGGCTGAAGAGCTCATCAGATGGTTGTTGAGACCGTATCAGGGGCAGAGACAGGATAGTTCTTGATTGAGCTTTTGCACCTGAGAAGAAGAAGGATGTTCCATCAGGGACACTTTGGCTGAGCCGGACCTACGGGGATTGACCCACTTGCAGTGGAACGTTGGCCCCAGATGACCCAGGACGTCACTAGGAGGCTTGTGACGTCATCATGAGCGTATGGCAGATGGACAGGGTTGTTGGCACGTGTGGCAGCTTGGGAGAGCCCAATAAGGGCTAACGTCTGGCTTCTCAATGCTGCACTGGCCCCAAAAGGGCCTAATGTCTCCCTCAGGAGGGCTTGACGTCTCATCTTTTGCTCATTTAGGGTTTTAAAAGAACCTTTAATGTAAAAACAACATGATTTTTGTTTAAAGCCTTGTCGGCTAATTTTATGACCTAAAATTTAATTAGAGGTCATGATACAGTATATATTGAGGAGTTTTATCCTCATTTTAGACATAACACACAACTCACTCTCTTGTGAGATCTGATTTTTTGCGCCCTAGCTGGGGTATTTCATCTTTTAAGTGAGGCGCACTTGTTGAAGGAAGGATTTTCTTGGCATTTTTTTCATTTCTCTTGAATGAAGGTTTACAACTAGGGTTTGCATTGTTATTTCTTCATGATATGTAAGTGTATTTTTTGCAAAACTTCTTAATTGAATGGTTGTAGGTTTGTCTTCTTGCATTTATTATAAATTTGTTGATTTAAAACCCTAGGTGACAAGCACACAAGTAGGTCCTTGTTTCATGTCCCCTAAAAGAGAAATATTCAACCATTGAAAAAGGAAGGAAGAGCCTAGCCTTTGCTACACTTTTTTCACTTCTTCCCTTGTGCTAGCTGTCCTTTTAAAAGTTAAGAAGGAGGAGACGTCCCAGGCCTAGGTTATCTACACCTAGGGCTGTCCTGTTTCTAGGGTTTGGTGATAGGGCCTTGCCATTGCAACACTCTCCCTCACCCTACTCTCTTGTCTTGACTTATCCTTTATGCTAGCCGTTTTTCCAAGTTTGACCTAAGGAAGGAGGAAAGAGCACGAGGCCTTGCTTAAGCAACACCGGAGTGAGCCTCTTTCCCCTAGGGTTTCGATTCTAGGGCCCTGCCATTGCAGCACCTTAGAACCCTTCCCTCTTGTCCTTAGCCTTTTATCCCTTCAACTTTGTGTCCTCTCTTTAATTGACTCCATTTACCCCTAGGCACTGATCTTAGATCCACAACTTTGAAGTGATAGTGCTCAAACAACTTCTTAAAACTCTTAAATTTGAAACCCTAACTAACAAGATAACCTTAATTAGGCTGACGCCATACTTGGATATTCCATCTTGACGCAGCATATGTCTTTGATAAGTAATTAGATGATGGTTAAAGAGCATTTATTGAGTAAAGGGATTGATTAAATACATTGTTGGATACATGATCTCAATATTTATTGATGAATTGATATAACTCCACTGCTATATTGATAAACGTTGATCTCATTGATATCTATTGATTTAATTGCTTACATATTCATATCAGATAGTTGTATGAAGTACCAACCCACTGAATTATAGCCTGCATATATTATTTAGCTATTGTCTTGTTCCGGGCAGGTGTTATCATTTGGGGCTACTCTTCATTATTGGCTGATTAGCCGGACTATCTGATCTTGGTGGTAACCTGTGAGGAGGAACTTTTACTTTGACCTTTATACTTTGGCCTCCTCAAAACCCCAGGTTATCGGGGACGTCTCCCCTGGGCTAACCTCCCTAAATAGAAAGAACCTCCCCATTGCGGTGACATTGGGTGGGGTAGGTTCCTGTTAGGCCAGTTTGGGCTCTACCTTCTAGCCATTTGACCTAGCTACAAACTGTGCGATAACAAGGTCCATGGGCATCTAGCGATATGACACTATTAGCAGCTGGTTACCACGCCAGGGTAGTGGTTCTTGGTGGCATAGCCAAGAGAAAGGGGGTCTCATCACGAGCCAACCTTCTCATTTTCGTGAAAGTGCTTGTGGGTAAAATTGCCACCACTGGTCACCATTCCAGGGCAGTGTCCCCTGATTAGCTTCTTGAAATAAAAAACAATAAAGAATAAAGAATAAAAGGCATGAATGGGATTGGAAACATTTTCATCCAGGACAGGTGCAACTCACTCTCTACAGAGGCACCCACAGGTAAGCCATGCATTTCCCTGCTATCACTACACCCCTTGTCCAGACATCCCTTACCACCTCACCCATTCACATGGATTGGATTTGATTTCTCTCGGAAACATCCCACATCCAGTGAGCATTTGCCCAATAGGACGCCCTGTCACTTCCTCCAAACTTGGCTTGCAGATTTGTATAATGTCTTTGAGCACTTGACTGGGTAAAAGGGGTTTTATGAACATGTTTAATAATATTGATGGTTAGATGTGATTGACATTGCTATGATCCCTGTGAATTATGAGCCCATGGAGGGCGTATTTGTTGATGTGCAGGATCATACCCGACGAACAAGTACCACTATGGACAGACACACATGGGGAGATGATTAGTTCGGACCTTCATGGGGCTGGAAGCCCATCGGATGGATGCTGAGACCCCAGTAGGGGGCAGAGACAGATCAAAGGTTTTGCACCGGAGAAGAGGAGGATGTTCCACCAGAGGCAGCCTGGCAGAGCCTTACCCAGGGGGGTTGTGCCCTCTCCACTGGGACGTTGGCCTTGGAAGGCCCATGAAATCACCTGGGACATATTATGATGTCATCCAACGATATGGGAGTTTTGGGAGGCAGTTGTGGCATGTTTGGCAGCTTCCAGAGGCCCAAGGAGGGCTAACGTTTTTCTCTAGGAGGCCAACGTTGCCCTAAAACGGGATAATGTCATCCTAAAAGGGCATGACGTCTTCACTTTTTATTGATTAGGGTTTTAAATTATGACATTTAGTGTAAAACAATATTATTATGGATTTTGTCCTTGTCAGCCTTTTGGTGACCTAAAATTTAATTAAGGCCATTCCTATTGTATAAATAGAGAGCTAAAACTCTCTTATTTGGATCATTTTTCACTCACCACTTGGTGAGGTCTGAAATTTGTGCCCTTCTTAGGGTTTGTGGCTGAAATTGTGGCGCACTTGTTGAAGGAAGGTTTATCTTAGCTATTTTTGGAAATTTTCTTGTTGGAATGTTTACAACTAGGGTTTGGCTTGATGGTACTTGGTGAATGTAAATGAATTTCTGCGATCCTTCCCGTACTTGAATGGTTATAGTCATTTACTTGCATTTTGTTAATGAAATTGTTGAATTAAACCCTAGGGAATAAGCACATGTTGGTGTCATTATTTCATGTCCCTAGTAGATTATGCCAATTAGCTATTTCATTTGTTGAAGACAAATGCTAGGGCCTGTTATCGCTCAGTTTGTATTTTAGGTTGCAAGGCTAAAGGATAAGGGTAAAACTGGCGTAACAGGGACCTACCCCACCCAATGTCACCACAATGGGGAGGTCCTTTCTATTTAGGGTGGCTAAGCCCAAGGGAGACGTCCCTGGCAATCTGGGGTTTTGAAAGGAAAAGGCTCAAAGGATTAAGGCTAGTTTCCCTTTCACAGATTACCGCCAAGAAGATAGTCAATTGAAGAATAACCACAGAGAAGGCATCTGCTTGCGAGACAAGACAACAATGAAACTAATACATGCAATAATGGTTAGTACTTCATAGATCAATGACTATCTAAGTTTCAATGTATATGAGCATATATAGCAGTAAATATTGACGAAGTCAATGTTTGCAATAATGACAATGGCATATAATATTACTTTGTCAATAAACACTGGAATAATATAGCATTTAATGAAAATCAAATCAATGTATTTAATGTCACTTATTGCTCATGCACATTAGATTGCTGCGTCAATATCCTAAAGATGACGTCAACTTCTTTAGGGTTAGTTTAATTAAGCAATGCAATAGACAAAGAAGGTCAACGTTTTGTCAATTAACCAATGAAAATTACCAATTGTTCAATATCTATCACAGGATGACCAAGCCAACAGTCTATTCTATCAACAATAGTTCGAATTAGGCATGACGTCATCATTTATTGCAGGGTTAGAGGGTTGGCTACGTCAAGTATGACATCAGCCCTGGTTAGTGCGCTAGGGTTAGTTAGGGTTTCAAAGTTTGAAAGTTTGAAAGATGAATAAGCTCAACGTTGGAGAGAAAAACCAGTGCCTTAGGGTATTATGGAGTCAAAAGTAAGGGCAAGATCTTAGGAGGATCAAAATCTAAAGACTAGAGAGTTAGGTTCTATGGTGCTGC
>ML842457.1:20449-39633 GCA_009831015.1 Picea engelmannii | reverse complement strand
AAGCCAAGCAGTCTCTTGAGAATACCATTCAGCACTTCTTAGAGTCACCCTTGAACACGGCACTTTGTCACTTTGCATACATCATAATCAGCTGAACCTCTGCACTGAGCCAATCCTCTGAGTTTCCTTTCACTCCTTTGAGTTACCTGACGCAAGTCACGGTACCCACTGCATAGTTTTGGTCCATGTCATGTTTTGCTGTTGTGCCTCAGTGTTCAAGGGAAGTATCTGCCTCAAGAATCAACCATCCCTAATATCTTGCCTCAAAACGTGTGTCAGTCCATGTCCATTTGATCTACCACTTACATCTCTGCATCTGTTTTGCATCATTGATGGGGGATACATCAAGGCCCTCCCTCGATGAGTCTATCCCTGTCGACTCCAACGCATCATCTAGGGATCAGACTTAGAAACCTGTTAGTACTTTGGGACCTGCATGCCTCAATGGCAGGCCTCCTCACATTCGACAGTGGGTTTACATCATTGACCCCTGATCGGATGATTCCATGAGTGTTCGACCTCAGCTCATCTATTCACATTCGCTGGAATGTACTAGGGTACCTTGGGAATCATTGACATTAATGGTGATCTCCCTCGCACTTGTTAACGGTTTACCTCATTGACCGGTAATCAAGTGGTTTCTGCCATGTTCGACGCCAAAACATCTATTCACATGGTCAGATTCGTACCATGTTGGGATTGTTATGAAGACCCTGGGTTGGACCTTCAATTTGATGTATGCTCCACCCAGGTTGCGAAGGAACTCTATTGGACAAATTTCACATACATTGTCACATAGATCCACATTGTATTGGTCGTGGCTATGTCGTATCATCTCGTAGATCCACTGTGTATTTCTCGTGGCTACGATCAGTCTAAGTCACTACCGTATAGATCCACATTGTATCTTTGGTGGCTATACCTCTGTTTGTCAATACGATTATGGATCCGCAGTGTATTTTATGGCGTCCATATCTCACAAATCTCGATCTCCCAAGCATAGGTATGCCTGCCTTGGGTTTTGAAATATGTCATGATATTGGTTGGATGTTTTTGTGCAGCTTCCGTCAGGTTCTCTGAGTCTAAACCCTCGCTTGAACGTCTACAAAGTACTTCAGTCATCAGTCTGCATCTTCTAACTTCATACTTTGGGGGGCATTCTGTTACACATCCAAATCACTCAACTAGATAAGTGTCGCACATGCCTCTCACTTGTCGCAAATGTCGCAAGTTGGTCATAAGGGTGTCGTCAATACTGTTGAATCATGGTACCTCAATGACAACATCACGGAGGCACTTGAAACACCTCATTTACTCAATTTGAAGGAAGAATATTGGTCTACTGAGGACAAACATCTCTTGACACCATAGAAGGCTTCATAATCAAGGTTTTGGAAGGGGAACACTCCTCTAACACTACCTAAGGAGCGCTGGCGCCCCTCCACCATGGCTGAGGAGCGTTATAGTGCTTTTCCACCCCTTTGCAGAAGCGTTACCCAAATTTGGAGCGTTGGCGCTTCTCTGGACCTTTCTGGGAGCGTTATGGCACTCTGTGACCTTCTTGAAGGAGCGCTATCTATTCTGGGTGAACTATTAGCCCGGTGAGAAGAATAAGGGGAGAATCATTCGAGTTTAGGAGGCAGTTAAGCTCGAATCCTTGTTTTTGTCAAAAGATATCTCAACCAAGGAAGAGGTTCCTAACTGGTTCTAAACATAACTCAAGTGGTTAGCCTCTTCCCAACCTATAAAAGCAATCTCTAATGGTGAGGAGAGGGGGAAGAATTACATATGTGAAACTTATGATCTTGGAGGAAATCTGCAGTCAGCTAGAGAATAGCTATCAGTGCAGCTGCTGCCATCCAGGTTGTGGATCTTTCAGACAAGGGTTAGACGAAGAGGACCTGACGAAGCTGTCGCATTCGCATCAACGATTGTAAGTACTGCTGTCGTTATTTCTCATTAATATGACACGCTTGGCCTGTTTCTTTCTAGTTTGTGTCTGATGCTACATGAACTTATCATTCAGTGATAGATCTGTTTTCAGGCTAATGTCAATAGAGTAGGAAGTGGTCGTATCTTGATTTGTCCACAGACCTCACCGAGGAGCAAAGGATTGGAGCGCAACTCGGAGCATGCAGGGACAAACATCGGTTAAGAGGTACTTCTGTTACTCTTCCCTCTCATGCATTAGGCTTATATAGATTCGAAAGAAATTCAGTGTCCATGATAAGCACTTTTCTATCTAGGGTTAAGGTCAAACCTTAGAGGTCGATCTACTTGTCCACAGGCAGATTTTCCTACAACACTCTCCTCAGGTTTTTGCAACCTATCGGTCAATGATATTCAATAAAATGAGTCGAATCAGCTCTTTGAGTCTCTACTAGACCCTAAAATCAATTCACACTGGCCCCCTTTGGTTACCCACCCAGTCTTGATTCACTCACATGCCCTTTCCCTGAAGATTATAGTAACTCTAAGTGGTGAGCACTAGCTCCTCTACCAGGCCCCGTTTCCTTATGACCACGGGCTATGACCTCCTACTGGCCCTGTTTGTGACTTCGGGCTTTGATTATTTCGAATGTAGTTGATTCCTTTTTCCCTGAATTCTGGACTGACGAAATCACACCGATGAGATATACGACAAACACTTCTCCAACAACAAATGAATGTGATTCACTTTGGAACTTTTGCTTTAGGAGTTCTGAGTGTTCTAAACACCTTTTCCTCCAGAGTGATTCATACTTGGATCCATGGATCCAACACCACATGCTCAACTCGACCAACATTCAATATTGTCCCTTATCCCTACTTCAGGTGACGTCCAGTCAATGCTCCTCTACTCCTATTTCTCCCAAAGTGTAAATACTTTGACGTGAAAGATCTTCCACCACATGTCCTATCCCAATGGACAAATCGGATGAACTCAGATGCTTCGGCCTTCGGGAGTTCTCGTGCCTTAACACTTCACTTCTTCTAGAGTGATTATTCTCCAGAGTGAATCTCTGCTCTCCATGTGTTTGTCCCTCCATTTGTCAATAACTACTATTTACTCTTTGAGACTTTCAACCTTAAGGAATTTACTCTCCAATATCCCTGAAGTGTCATATCTCCAAAGTGATGGATATGATGCCACATGTCCAAACCACTGACGGCTAATACTTCTTCTTACCTTTGGATATTTGGACGACTTTTTGTCAATGACTCCACTTCCTCCTTTCTTTTATGGAGTAAACTCTTTCGAATTCAATGATATGACAACATGTGTCCCTCTCATATTGATGACAATGATTTACTTTTCTACTTTGGGCTTCGAAAGTTTTGGCTTCACCGCTCTCTCTTTCCTTCAAATTTCTCTTCTTTTGAGGCACACGGATCTCCACCATGTGTCCTTCTAGATCCAATGGTTCATATTTCTTTAGCCTTTGTGAATTCATGAGAATTTATCTTCTCTCCATGAAAATCTTCTGGATTTCACTTGATATCGATGACTAGGATTTCACTTCACCTCTTCGGGTCTTCGATGATCCCGCTCCTTAAGCACTTTCAAAACTTTGAATACACAAAGTGTTGAAGGATTTTAACAATATCCTCCATGCAACTTTCCCAGATATCATGGTCTGGAAAGACCCTAATTCCTCCAAATGGATATTGCTCATTGATTGTGAAATTTTCAGTGGGCTTGTCCCTATTGAAGAATTTCCATCTGTTATCTCTTTTGATCTTGTTCCTCATTGAAACTTATAAACTTCTCAAAATGTTTCCTCGACACTTAGCCGAATTTTCACCCTATGCACACCTTGCACCTTCTCAACATCCACTTGGTAGAGCTCTACAAAATATTCAACAACTCTATTTTTTGTGCCTTCTCTGCACATATTCTCCTCCAAGGTATTCAGTAACCTTGAGGATCCTCTCTAAGTATGTCATCATCCCAGTGTACCCTCCTAGCACATTCTCTTTTGAATTCGATTTGAAATTCAAATGTGCACTCCTTGCGTTGGCTCACAGAGTTCTCAATACTCTATCATGCACTCCTTTCACTTAGCCTAAAGGAACCCAGAATAACCCATCAAAGTCACAGATAGATAGTGAAGTCTATCTTATCCCTGTAGATGAAACCTATCACATACATATACAACATGTATTCATAAAAACCACATATGAAATTCATAAAACAAACATTCAACACACAGAAACTCATAAACAATGAAATATTATCTTTTATATTAATATATGAATGTTTGGCTACAATATGTTCAATCTTGGACTGCAACAGAGTCTCGTCTCTCTCCTCCTTCTCCAAAATTGAATATTATGAAAATTGATTACAAGGATTTTACAAAAGAGGGGCTCCTTGAGCCTTCCCTCCAAACTACACTAGTGGTATCTAATCACCATTAAAATGATTGTCTACTCAGGCTTGTTACTGTTGGTCCTAAGGTATGCACCTGGCTGCTAAAGGGAAAATCTAGGCCACCTATCAGTTAGAATGGTTGATTCTTTTAATTTGTTGTTGGTTGGTTAGAGGGTTAGTCTATCAAGGTAAAAGCAAGTTAGGGTTGGAAAAATGATATGGATGAGGGTCCTCCTTGGTTGGTGGCACACTAATGACATACCTATGAAATAATAGAAAACAAAGGGGAACAACAGATTACTCAATGAATAAGTTGTTGCAAGAAGTTTAATAGTTAAAATATGATTTCAAGACATTAAACATTTTAGCGTCAGAGGTCACTCCAGGATTGCTTACAGGAGCAGAACCCAACACCCATCAGTTTTATGTCATGATTTGTTTAATGGGGTGATCAGATGGGTGAAGACTCAAGAAAATATATCTTTAACTCAGGGAAACTGGGCCTGGTATGTAGAAAGAAAGGGAGGTATTGATCCAACTTCTATCAGTAAATTGATTAAAGGGTGGTAGAAGGATGACTTGTGAGAAGGGTGAGCAAGACTACCTTGGGAAATAGGCCTTTGGAAGCTTGAGGATGAAAAACTAGGAAGCCAAGATCCTCTTGGTCTAGAGCTTCAAGGATCTGAGGGGTGACTCGACTGAATCCTTCAATTCCAAGTCATTTCAGCACAGAGAAAATCACAAGAACCGATTAGAAACAATGCAACTATTACAATGATCCAACCTACATCATCCTATAATAGCCACAACTTGACTAGATCCTCCAATTTCGAGTTGTTCTAATACAATAAACAAAGATATGGAAGGGAAGATGACATCCATAAAGTAATAAATCTCAAATTCCTTATACATTAACTAGAGCGACCAGTGCTTCATCAAAACTTTACAATCGGGATCCTTGCTCAACCATCGATAGATTACAAAATACAAAGACTGAGTCTATATACTCAAGAAAATTCACCTCACAGAGGCGTGTCCAATCACCCAAATCTTGGTGTCCCTTCAGTCAAACTTGTACTGATATCATTCTTTAAGATCCATCTTAACTATGCATGGCTCCTGCAAGGAGGGTAGTTGAGCCATTAAGTGATGGGCTAGCGTGCGCAAACTTCTCTGTCTAGTCGAGGACTTCCGCATGGCTTCCTTGAAAAAATTGATACACAAGACCTCTTCGAGCAAACTGCTTGCCAGACCCTCCATTCCCACACTTAATGAATGAAAGGAGGTTTCAACCACCCTCTCTTGTCGTCATTTACTCCAGGCAAGAAACAATATGGAGATCGGATCCGATGGCACCTAGAGATCACGATGATCCCCTCTATAACTAAACTCGATGCCTTTGGCCTTTTTTTTACACAGCTCCTTTCTCTCCCCAGGCGACCATAGGTTGTGACCATGTTCTTATTCCCAAGGCGCTTTCAGCATTCACGAATGGGAAGGAGCTAATCCCTGCATTTAGAAATTGCAATGAATGAAATGCCGAGACGGCTCAGTCTGGTGCCATGTGTCCTTCTGAGATCTGACGGTCCTGAAACTCACTCAACAATACTGTGGGCCCGTGTCTGGGACTCTCCCGACACCTCATGCATCAAAATATAATGGAGTTTCTCTTTGCGCCTTGGAGTCGCGATGGAAGAAACGTCGAGATGGCTCATTTTTCCGCCAGGTGTCCGCTTTGGATGGACGGCTGAAAATTCTTTGTGATAACACGGGCCCCACTTTCGGCGCTTTCGGCGCTATCAGGGTTCGGGGTTTCGAGATGTAGAACAAAATGAAACACTTGCCCCTCGAGCTCCTGAATGTTGAAATGCCAACGTAATTAGATCTTGCACCACGCATCCTCTAGATGGATGGATACTATTCTACCCTGCACATAATATGGGCGCGAACTTCGGCAAAAATTCCCTATTCATGATTTCTCGCCAATCGTTGATCTGCTCATATGGATGGATCAGGACCGTTGACACTGTAATCCTGCCTGCTTTCTTGATTTTAAGTCCGAAAAGGACTTTTCTGTGCACTTTACTTGGGTGCTCCTCCTGCAACCTGCAGACCTGGATGTCCTGATGCCGAATACAAGTAATGGTGTTAACATTAGGCTCCATGGGGGATAAAGTCGTCTCTGTGATGCTCTAAGGACTCATTTTGCAGTTCCAGTGCCTTGTTGTTGGGCTATGGAGTCACTTACTAAGCCAAAAAATACAAATAAAAGTAAGCAAAGAGTCAAAAGGACAATATTTACAAATGAAGGAGCCATCTAAGGCTCAGACAAAACATTTCTTAAGAAAATACCCATTTACTGGGCTGTTGAAAAATTCTTCACCCTCCAAATCCTGCAACCTGTAAGTGTTATTTGAGAAAATTTTAGATATTTTGAAGGGGCCAATCCATAGAGCTTTGAATTTTTCATGCTTTCCCTTGTCTTTCTTAGGAGAATCCCACTTCAGTACCAGGTATCCTGTCTAAAATTATTCCAACTTGGCCTTCTTATCAAAAACCTTCTTGATCCTTTGCTGATGATCCTGAATTCTGATCATTACATGCTCTCTGGCCTGCTGGACTTCTAGCAGTTGATGAATCCTTCTGATCATGTCATTGGGTTCTTCATGATAATCCTGGAATAATTTCGCTACGGGAATAGCTAGCTAAGAGGGGAGGACAACGTCTTCCCCATAAACTAACTAGAAAGGGGAGATGCCTATAGATCTCTTTGTAGTCACCCGATCGGCCCACAGAGCGAATTTCAACTTTGAATCCCAAGATTTTTTGTTGTCCTCCAATAATATTTTGGTGATCCTCATGAGACTTTTATTGGATGATTCTGCTAAACCATTTCCTTGGGGATAGTACGGAGTGGAGTGAATCATCTTGATTCCAAATTACTCACAGAACTTGACCAATGGTTCGGCCTTGAATGAGGTTGCATTATCTGTAACAATATTTCTTGGGCAACTGAACCTTGTGATGAGGCTTTCCAGGAATCCAATAATTACCTTGTGGGAAGCACTCCTAGTGGGAATAGCTTCAATCCACTTGGTAAAGAAGTCTGTGGTAGTTAGGATCCATCTGTGTTTCCCACTAGAAGCAGGGTGGATTTCTCCAATAAAATCTAGGCCCCATTGCTGGAAAGGTCCCAAAACAACTACAGGCTGTAAAGGCAGAGATTTGAGCTGTTGTTTTCCTGCAAATATTTGACATTGGATACAGGATCTAACTCCTCTATGGACATCAATGAACAAGGTAGGCCAGTAGTACCTAGCTCTGAGAATTTTGTGGGCTGTGGCCTTCCAGAAATTGTGCCCTCCACATAGGCCGCTGTGAAATTCAACCATGATCCTATCGGCCTCTTGTGAACTCATGCTTTTTAAAAGCACCCCCAGGGGATCTTTCCAATATAAAACTTGATCAATAAGGCAATACCTGATTTCCTTGAGCTTCAGAGCTCTTGATTTGTTTCTTTACAGGCCGTCTGGAGGTCACAACTCTTGCAGAAAGTATATACATCCTTATACCAAGGACATCGAGCTAATGGGGGCTTCTTTTGAGGGTCTCTTTTAGACGATCGACCCTGCCGAATTCCTGAGAATTCATTGATGAAATTTATCCCCAAATCTTGGAAATTGGCTTCAGCCAAAAACTTGGGTAAACCGTGACCTTTGATCAATTTGGTAGGCTTTATTTCCAGGTCGAATTCCAGAATCTTGGCTATCCACTTACTCCTTCTACCATCTATGTCAGGCTGGATAAGAATGTCTTTAACAACAAATGAGGGGACATAAGTGATTATTTTTTACTGTAGGACATAGACTATAAATTCCTTGAGAGCCTTTACCAGGGCATAGGCCTGCTTCTCCATAGTGTCATACCCGACTTCGGCATCCCCCAATGCTCGACTAAACTAGGCGATGGGCTGCTCAAGTCCACCCTTGTTTGTTTGTAACAAAACAACAACCACCATGTCAGGTGAGGCAAAGGAGAAAATATAGAAATCCTTTGAGTAGTTGGGGCTAATAAGCATAAGGGCTTATCTTAGGGCCTTCTTTATTTTCTCAAAGGAATGTTGCAATTCAGAAGTCCACCTTACTTCATTTTCTTTCCTCAACATGGTTGTTATAAGTTTTACCTCGTCAACAAAGTTAGGCACAAACCTCCTCAGAAAATTAATCTTACCAAGGAAGGATTGGACCTCCTTCTTGGACCTCAAGATTGATAAGGCTTGTATTGCCTCCACTCTGCTAGGGTCAATCCTGACTCCGTTTGTTGATACTATGTGTCCTAGTAACTTCCCCTCCTACATGGCGAACAAAGATTTCTTGGGGTTTAATGAAATGCCAAAACTCATGCATTTCATAAAAACCTTCTTGAGATGACAACAGTGTTCTTTATCAGATTTTGAAAATACTGTGATGTCATCCAGATAGACGACCACAAATATTTCCTTTTCCCCGACGAAAGCTATGTCCATGGCACGCTGGAATGTTTCCCCTTCATTCATTAATCCAAATGGCATCTTGGCATACATGAATGTGCCCCATGGAGTAGTGAATGTTTTTTCTTCCTTGTCCTCAGGTAGAACAGAGACTTGATTGTAGCCAGAGAAACCATCAATCATGGACATCCTGGAATCTCCTGTTACCCTCTGCAGTATATGTTCCATCTTTGGTAAGGGGTAGTTATCCTTTCGTGAGCTCCTGTTTAGGCTTCTGAAGTCTACATAGAGTCATATATCTCCATTCTTTTTCCTTACTGGCACCAAGTTGGCCACCCACTATGAATATCTCAGTGGTACAATGATATGAGCTTGAAGCAACTTCTTCAGTTCCCTCTCCATGATAGGCAGCAGCATAGGATTGATCTATCTCAACTTCTGCCTAAATGGTTTTCCCTCCTCTTTTAATGGGATTTTATGCTCGATGACAGAAGTTTCATATGTTTCGAGGTCTTTTTAGGTCCAGGCAAACACTTCAATGAATTCCCTCAAAAGTCCAGTGTATTCAGACTTCTGCTCCTCTATCAGGCTTCTTGACAATTTGAAAAACTTGGGCTCACTCTCGGTCCCAATGTTGCATTGAATAGTATCAGTGTCATCCTCTGTTGTCTTCCCTTTTAATGACACATCGTTTCTATCAAAAATACTTTCCATAGAAACCCATCCTCTTGGAATATGATTGTTGGGCAGCTGCACAATGTTACGCTCTGCAATCTTATTCAGAAAATTACCCAAATCAAGCTCTTCTTCAGAGACAGAGTCTTGGTCGATATGCATCTCTGAAAATTCTTCGACAGTCTCCAAGTATTTCTTGACCTTTATATCATCCTCAAAAACCTTCCAATGTTTGACGTTGTCAGGTATGAAGGGCCTGTATTTTACTTCCACATCATATCTGAATTTGGGTGGCAAGGGCACTTTGAAATTTCCTGCTAATGTAGCCAAGGAATATGTCATTGTGTTCTCCTCTCTTGGGATGAAAGAAATGTTAAATGCTGAGAAGAAACTGTCAATTAGGTCCCATAACTCATTTCTATAGCTTTTGAGTCGAGGATTCTTAGCCTGATAAGTGTTTCTGACTTGTTGGACCACCAACTCTGTATTACCTAACACAACTACCTCCTGAATTCCCATTTCCCTCGCAGCTCTTAGTCCCAGAACAAGAGATTCATACTCTGCCACATTGTTGGTAGCTTCAAATTCTAATTTGTATGACAAAGATATGGTTTCCTGAGCAGGTGACACAAAAAATACCCCAGCACCAACACCTTCCCTGGAAGAGGCTCCATCAAAGAACATTTTCCAGACGGGGGTGATGGAGAAAGAAAACCTATGGGAAATGGTGAGCTATTTTCTGAGCTTAAGAGGAGGTTCAAAAGAATTGGTGAGTTGTAACACACTGGAACCTAAATCAGTGTCTAAGGTAAAAATGGGATGGTTGGTAGGGTTGGCCTCATCACTGATTATATAGGCTAGTTGGACTTCTCTGTATAGCCTTCTATGCTCTCCTCCAAACAATGGGATAGTAGCATATGTGAGGTCCATTTCGAAAGTTCCCCCTAGCCTTTTTATCCAAGATATTGATAACAACATACCGAACTTGGGGGGGACATCGACCACTACAATATCCATGACCAATATTTTCATGGGCAACTGAAACAAGGTCACGACCAGGTCTTTGATAACTCCAAGACACTGGAATTTCCTGGAGTCGAAGGAATAGAGGTCATGATAGGATCGGGTGACTTCTAGCCCTAACTCTTCCATGACATTTTTGGGCATGAGGTTGTGAGAAGCTCCCGAATCCATCAAGTAGTTGTGTAGCACCTTGTCATGTATGTTCAAGTAAGTGTAAAAGGGAGGGGATAAATCATTCCTATCTTCTACCATAGGACCTAAAATAATTGTAGGCTTTTCATCTTGCAAATTAATAGATTCTATGGGAAGGCTTGAGACCTCAGACTGTAAAATCTCAGAGAAGCGTTTCTTGAACCCTTCTTGTTTAATCAATTTGGTTAGGGGCACAGGGATTCTGATTTTTTGGATTTCATGCTTGAAATTAAAGAAGATGAGAGCTTTGGGATTTCTCTTGTTTCGGGAACATGACTCTGAACCATGGGAGAGGGGGATTGGGACTTCTTACCTCTGTGAGTGTCCGCTACCTCATTAGGAGGCTTCTCTATTCTAGTGGACTGCTCAAAAACATCAGATGCTACTGTCTTTCTCTTAGAACGCAGATCATATCTGCCTTGGCCGCGACTAGTCTTGCCATCCTTGCTCAGTTCATTTAGTTGACTGTCCATGAGAGAATCCTCATATGCTGATTGAGTGAGATGAGGAAAAGGAGGAGTGTCCCTGAATCAATGAATTTTAGGATCCAGATCATCTATTTCCCCTTCTTCGCCTTCGGCCACAATTTTTTTTTGAAAAGGGGCCTGAATTTTCTAGTCTTCTCTATCTCTTCCCCTCTCTCTTTGCACATTCGGGGGAGTAAAATTGTTTGACCTCCTGAAACCTCCTTTTTTTTCGGCATTCTGATGGCCCTTGTATGATTGCCTCCATTCCACCTTCATTTTCTCCATCTCTGTAGACAGATACTTCACCATCTTGGTTAGTTCATCCACTTGAGGGTGGGGCACTGTCGGGCCAGAAGTTGAGGCTTCGGCTCTGCCCTTTCTCCTATCTGTGTCGGCCTTGTTCCTCAGTCTATCAGTTGTTAATACATTGGATTCTACTTCTATGGCTGCATCTTTCATTTTAGCTAAGGGGGTAACTCTTCTTTCTCTCAGTAATAGACAGAAATCTGGGCCAAACTCACTAGCATAAGAAATCTTGGCCGAGGATTATGAGGGCTTTATTTCAGAAGGAATTTTATTATACATCTTATTAAATCTTTTGGAGAAGTCAGAGATAGAATCTCCTTCCATTTTATTCAAATAGCCGAACTCTGTCATGTAATACATGAAATCCTTCCTGTCTCCCCACTGCCTCAAGAAAGCAATATCCAGGGCTTTGATCCCAGTAATAGATCTGGGGGCCAATCCTCTAAACCACTTCCTCACCATATAGGCTCTGGATGAAAACTCTCATCCATACATCCTCATTTTCAATGTTCAGGTTGTTTGCATAACTGTAGAAGGCAACCGGATTCTCTTCAACAGTTACATCCCCTTCCCCAGTGAACTTGGGCATATACTTCAAGTAATCTCCAGTAGGGAGAGGATTCATAGGATGGGGTAGAAATAAGGGAGCATATCTGGAAGTGACTATGGAATCCATTCTATTTAGAGGGGGATTAGCACTATCCATATGAATATTAGGTGGAGGAGAGCTTGGAGGAGAAGGAGTTCACGCAGGGGCTACTGGGAGTGAGTCTCGAAGTGGAGTGGGAAAGAAGAGGGGATTTAAGGAGAAGGATAATGAGCTCAAGTCAGCAGGTGCTCCTCTTTCTGTAGAAGTGGGGAAATCTTCTGCGGTCCTGGGTCTATGCCAGGGTATAGCTTTGGAGGAGAGGAGAGTGACAAGGGTTTCTCCCTCCAATCCTAGACCACGAGGGGAAAATTAAGCAGGAACACTCCTGAAGTTTAGGAAATAGGAAACCTCTGAAGGAGGCCTATTGAGAAACCGAGGAGGAGAAAATTGAGTTCCTACAGAAGGAGATGGAAGATTACCTGGTTTGGCAGTGGAATCTTCTTATTCATATTTCTTTCCTTTTCTGAGAACCACCTTTTGATCTGCTTCAGATGTAGCTAGAGGCAGCTGTGGATGGGACCGCGTGTGCCTGCCTTTGAAAGACACAGTTAATACAACAAATTCACCACAGTGGAGTCATCACAATGGAGTCCCCAGGTGCACAGTAGCAATATTCAAAGGCTCTGATACCCGATGTACCTTCTGATTCAGAGGCTCAATGTCGTTTAATCCCGGGGAAAATTTTCAACTTCGTCCCTGACAACGGTGCCAGAAATGTTAGCGTCAGAGGTCACTCCTAGATTGTTTGCAGAAGCAGATCCCAATGCCTATCAGTTTTATGTCACAATTTGTTTAATGGGGTGATCAGATGGGTGAAGACTCAAGAAAATATAGCTTTAACTCAGGGAAAATGGGCCTGGTATATAGAAAGCAAGGGAGGTCTTGATCCAACTTCTGTCAGTAAATTGATTAAAGGGTGGTAGAAGGAATACTTGTGAGAAGGGCGAGCAAGACTGCCTCGGGCAACATGCATTCAAAATCTTGAGGACGGAAAAATTGGAAGCCAAGATCCTCTTGGTCCAGAGCTTCAAGGAGCTGAGGGGTGACTCGACAAAATCCTTCAATTCCAAGTCATTTCAGTGCTAAGAAAATCACAAGAACCGATTAGAAACAATGCAACTATTACAATGATCCAACCTACATCATCCTATAACAACCACAACTCGATTGGATCCTCCAATTTCGATTTGTTCTAACACAATAAAAAAAGAGATGGAAGGGAAGCTGACATCCATATAGTAAGAAATCTCAAATGCCTTATACATTAACCAGAGCGACCAACGCTTCATCAAAACTTTATAATCGGGAGCCTTGCTCAACCATCGGTAGATTACAAAATACAAAGATTGAGTCTATATACTCAGGAAAATTCACCTCACAAAGGCATGTCCAGTCACCCAAAGCTTGGTGTCCATTCATTCAAACTCGTACTGATATCATTCTTTAAGCACCATCTTAACTATGCATGGCTCCTACAAGGAGGGTAGCTCATCCATTAAGTGTTGGGCTAGCATGCGTAGACTTCATTATATAGTTGAGGACTTCGGCATGGCTTCTTTGAAAAAATTGATACACAGGACCTCTTCGAGAAGACCGCTTGTGAGACCCTCCATTCCCACACTTAATTAATTAAAGGAGGTTTCAACCACCCTCTCTTACCATCATTTACTCCAGGCAAGAAACAGTATGGAGATCAGATCCGATGGCGCCTGGAGATCGCGATGATCCCCTCTATAACTAAACTCACCACCTTTGGCCTTTTTTTCACATAGCTCCTTTCTCTCCTCAGGTGACCATGGGATGTGACCATGTGCTTATTCCCAAGGTCCTTTCGGCGTTCATGAATGGGAAGGACCTAATCCCTACATTTAGAAATCGCAATGAGAGAAACGCCGAGACGGCTCAGTCTGGTGCCACGCGTCCTTCTGAGATCTGACGGTCTCGAAACTCACTCGGCGATACTGTGGGCCCGGGTCTAGGACTCTCCCAGCACCTTTCACATCGAAATATAATGGAGCTGCTCTTTGTGCCTTGGAGTCGCGATGGGAGAAACGTCGAGATGGCTAAGTTTTCCGCCAAGTGTCCCCTTTGGATGGATGGCTGAAAATTCTTCATGATACCGCAGGCCCCACTTTCAACGCTATCAGGGTTCGGGGTTTCGAGATGTAGAACAACATGAAACTCTCTCCCCTCAAACTCCCAAATGCCAAAACATCGACACGATTAGATCTCGCGACACGCATCCTCTGGATGGACGGCTGCTATTCTCCCCTGCACATAATATGGGCACGATCTATTGCGTTAACTTCGGCGCAACTTCCCTATTCATGATTTCTCGCCAACCGTTGATCTGCTGATATGGATGGATCAGGACCATTGACACTATAATCCTTCCCTCTCACTTGATTTTAAGTCTGAAAAGGACTTTTCTATGCGATGTACTTGGGCGCTCCTCCTGCAACCTGCAGAACTGGATGTCCTGATGTCGAAGACAAGTAATGGTGTTAACAAAAAATGTATCAAAAACACAGTTACTCCCACATGTTGCAAATAAAACAAATATTCACCAAAGTATTAGTTATTTGACAAGTTGCATATCAGTGAAAACAAGTTATACAATAGCTGAAAGGAAATGAAATGTATGTTGCACAAACCAAAAACTGTATTCAAGATGAGAATAAAAACACATAAATATTTGTACGAAAACACTGTCATCGAGAGTATGTTCACCAAGTAGAGAGATTTAATCCATGCATAGAACATGTCCAACCAGTCTAATGTATTTCTATTATTTTCCCAAAAATCCGACCCTTACAATATCCAAAAGCTAACTATTCAAAGAGTTGGAGAGGCTCCCGTCCTTAGGGGACTGAGACCTCAATTTAGCTAATTGTTCATAAATCAAATTATTAATTTCACTAAGAAACTCAACTTAATTAGCAAGAGTGGTTTTTATCAAACACAGAAGACCACTCTTGCATCTAATCTAGGAAAATGTTGGAATTAATCAAATAAAAACTACTACTGTCTCTGAGACAAAATGGATGCATGCATTGGAGGAACTGAATTGGCCAAAAATAAGACTCGGAGTTATATAATAGAGATATGTGTTGAGTGATGACATGCCTGAAAGATGTTGGAGGCCGTTGGAGATAATCAATTGTATGAATAGAGTTTGTTGAAGTGTTTCTGGATCTAATCTACGTCGACCTATGAATAAGAATTAAATCTATGTTTGTGTCTGATGTTTCAGAATCTAAGTGCAATCTGTCGCGACTGTACTTGACCCTTCTCCTTTCTTTCTTTGTAATGAAATGGTTGTGAACACGAAGACGTGGAGGCAGGAATCCAGTAGGAAGATGGGATGAGTGGATGTGAGGGTAGGTGACATGTTAAGATAGATGTCAAAAAGTGAGAGGAGGTGTGAATATGATGGAGGTATCAGGAATATGGAGTTGACAACGTGTAGTGAAGGATACAGGTGGCATGTAGAGAGAGGAGGGAGAGTAGTGAGTCGGATAAGTGAAGGTAATGTGGAAGTGATGCAATGATCTGATGTCATTTAAGCATGTGATTGAGGGATCCATTAAGAGGGGTTTGGATCCAAATCACCTTTGGTCCAACAATACCATGGTTCCAATTGTGGGATCGCTTAGGAAATTTAATGCTAGAGCATTTTACGTCCCCAAAATGAAGTATGGTCATCAATATGAATATGATCTATGATCCAGGTGATATTTACCTACTTCAAGGATCGACGACTCTTTCTAACTTGGGATCAATGGTCTAGATTCACTTCAGACTTTCTGGCTTCAAGTGTTTTGAATGTGAAACATGAAAAATATCGTAGAGGAAAATATCCAAAGTGGATGATCTGTCACCACGTGTCGCGATCGATGAATAGTCCAGATTCTCTTCAAAAATCTGGGTTTCAGTAGTTTCAAATGTTGGGCATGAAAATCTCTCGCAGAAAAATCGTTGAAATAACGTGGTGGCCTAGCATCAGATGTCACAGCTGCTGATGTGTCATGGAAAGAAGGGTGACATGTGTCACATGGAAATGGGAAAATTTCAAAACCAAATGACCTGGAATGATTTGCACATGTCATGACTAATGGGTATGCCACGTGTCATGACTGATGAGTGCACCACATGTCTCAAATGATGTTTTCCATTTTCTTCGGCACTTTGTGCTTCAAGAGTTTCAAATGTGAAGCATGAAAATCTCCTGGAGGAAAATATCCAAAGTGGATGATCTGTTGTTGCATGTCCCCACTGATGGATGGTCCAGATTCACTTTGGGTTTTTAGAATTTCTATCTTGGGGAGTTTCAAATGTAAAGCATCGACATCTCTCCGAAGAGAATGATCTGTTGCCACATGATATGACTGATGAGTGCCACATGATTCAACTCTACGAATCTTCAGGTCTTCGACACTTCGACAGTTCAAGACTTTGGCAAGTTCAAGACTTTGACAATTCGACTACTTCGGCACTTCGGGAGTTCAACTCTTCGGGACTTTGGCAAGTTTGGGAATTCATCACTTTGGCTACTTCATCACTTCGTCTCTTTAGATAGTTAGACACTTCATCTCTTCGGGAGTTTCTGGATGTAAAGTATGAATATCTCATGAAGTGATGATCTTGCGAAGTGATTTTTCAGTGCTTATCACTAAATAACTCGAGTTTAAGCTGTGTTAAATATTTTAGGATTTTGGGATTGCGGATAATTCTTGATGTTAAACTTTGTGTGATTATGTACCCCTGAATGGTCAAGATTCATTGATATGATTAGCTTGATGGATATTTACCATTTAAAATTTCCCTGTTCATTTTGACAATCCTGGCCCAAAAATGACCATTTTCAATGGATTATTTTGTCCATGGTTGTTTCCTGTGTATATAAAAAAGACTTGGTCGATCTACAGTGAGCTCAATCAATGGAAAACATGATGACAATCATTCTGAACCAAATACAACATGTATTTTATCCTTCAGGAAAAACATAAACTGAAATGCGTAAAGACTCAAAAAGGAAAGAAACGAATAAGAACCAAGTCACTCGAAAATGGGAAACTGACTTAACCAACCTGAATGTGAAAAATTGATGTAGGCATAGGGAACGAGAGAGGAGACGCAGGGGTGCAGACCTAGGTTACAACATTGTCTCTAACTAGGGATAGCTCATCCCTGTGAGGTGATAAGAACTGTAGATCAGTGCCTTGATATTAAATAAATTCTCTTACCTTCCATCACATACCTTTGTTTCTATCTTTCAGCCCTATGTATCTGTTACTGTCCCTCAACCATGCATTTTATTGAATTAAAAATAGAAACTACACCCCAATTCCTTGTTGGGCTATGGAGTATTTATTCTCACACAACTAACTAATCAAAAGCAACAATAAAGGAAATCATTTGTGGTACAATAGGGACCTTCCCTCATCCTTAAAAAAAATAGTTCTTCAAGAAGCGTCCATCTACTGGGCCTCCAAAGATCTCTATATCATCTAGATTATGAAGGATAAATGTGTTGTTGTTCAGAACTTCAATGACCTTAAAAGGGAAAAACCATAGGTTGTCAAATTTACCATGCTTGGACTTATCATCCCTTCTCACATCCCACCTCAAGACCAGGTCACCTTCCTGAAAAATCTCCTTCTTTGTTTTCTTATCAAAGGATGAATTGATCTTTCTCTGGTATGCTTTTGTCCTTTGATCTAGTCCTTCTCTTTTTTGTTGAACTTATATAATGTGGAAAATTCTCCTTTGTATTCCATTGGGTTCCTCAATCTCCTCCTGCAATAATTTTAGGACTGGTATACCAAGATGAGTGGGAAAAAAAAAATCTATTCCATAAACAAGATGGAACAGTCATGTTCCCAAACAATTCTTGGTGATGATTCTGTCAGCCCATAAAGCATACTTGAGTTTAGAGTCCCAGGATTTCTTATTTTAAGTCAACAACTTCTTAACAATCTTGATGAGAGTCTTGTTTGAGGATTCTTCCAGGCCATTTCCCTGAAGGTAATAGGGTGTGGAATGTGTCAAGGAAATGTTATGAATGCCACATAATTCAATCGTGTCTTTGGAATTGAATGCTTGGGCATTGTCTGTTACAAGCTTACCGAGGCAACCAAATCTGGCAAAAATATTAGTTTCTAGGAAATTCATGATTACCTTGTCAGTGGCATTCTTGGTGGGTACAACATCAATCCATTTGGTGAAGTAGTCAGTGGTAGTGAAGATCCACTTGTGTTTTCCACTAGAGGGTGGTTTTATCTCTTCGATGAAGTCTAACCCCCATTGTTGAAACAAACTACTAGTATTGATAGGTTTTAGGGGTAGTGATAGTAACTTATGCTTCCCTGCAAACATTTGGCATTCATTGCAAACTCTAACAATGGAAAACACATCATAAAAAAAGGTGGGCCAGTAGTATCATGCCCTTAGGATCTTGATATCTATGGCCTTCCAATGTTGGTTCCCTCCACATAATCATTTGTGCATTTTTGATGTGATCTGTCTCGCTTCATTTTCATCAAGGCACTTTAACCGAATTCCAACAAGATATCTCTAATACAGGTTCTGGTTTGAGATGTATAATTTGATGGATTTCAATTTGAGAGACCTGGCCTTTGTATTCTTCACATCTGGTGGACACTCAAAATGTTGTATAAAATAGATGATGTTTTTATAACAAGGTGAAGAGGATTAGTTTTAAAATACATGTAAGTTTTCTTGTCCAAGCTATATGATGGGTTCATCTGATTAGGTTAATATTTGATGCAATTATAGCACCTTACAATTTGGCTCTGATAGTAATTTGGCCATTCCTTTCCCCTTGATCGGCTTGGTGGGATTTATGTGTACGTCATACTCCAATAGTTTGACAATCCATTTTCCTCTTTTCCCCTCACTGTCTGGCTAGACCAAAATATCTTTGACACTGATGCTAGGAATAAAGGTTGTTATATTATAATGTAGGACATAAAACCTGTAGGCTTTGAGTGATTTGACTAGTGCATA
>ML842456.1:77304-93599 GCA_009831015.1 Picea engelmannii | reverse complement strand
TGAAATTCAACCTAGGTTGGTTGGAGGAGGAGGACTTTGTTGGACTAATCAAAGATCAATATATTCCCTGTGATGAGTCTCTTACAAAATCAACTTCAATTCAATTTGAGTCAAATATAAAAAAGGTAAAACATGATACAATTGTTTGGGCTCACGTGAAGAAGCAAAAGGGTGAAAGGGATCTGATTAAGGTGGAGTCTATGTTACATGTGTTATGCAACAAATTGGGGAGCGGTGGAGGTTTTCTCTCTAAGGAAACAAAACCAGAGTTAAACCTCTTAGAGTAGTGAAGGCATCTTTTGCTAGAGATGAAAGCAACTTGGAGGTTAAAAAACATTGCTCTTTGGCTCTCAAAGGGAGATGAAAATTCAAAAAAAAATCATCACTATGCAAACCACCAAAAAAACATAAACATAGTTTTAAAATTTGATAGGAATGATAGCTTTGTGGTCACTAGTTTTAGGAGCATTGGAAAGGCTAGAGTATAACACTTTGATGGTATATATAAAGTAAAAGGAAGGGATACTATAGTAGAGGTAGTTAGAATGACTTATTTTTTCCTCAATTTTGTAAATGATGAATAAAATTTAGTTTCAATGCATGAGGCGTCTAAGAATGAGCTTTAGATTTTTCTTCATAGCTTTCAAGAAGATCAAAGGCCTATCCCAGATGGGTGTCGGTTGAATTCTTCCTAGGATCGTATGATATTATTGAAGGGGACTTAACGAGGGTTGCCAAAGAGTCAAGATATTATGGTAGAATGTTACTAGTTTTTAATGCCACGTTTATAGCTCTCATATATAAGATTTCAAGATTATTGCAAAGGTCATTGCGAGAAGTGTTAAGAGGTTGATTTCCAGGTCAGTCACTAGTGAGCAATTTGGTTTCCTTGAAGCAAGGTAGATAAATGAGGCTATAAGGTGATCAAGGAGGATTCCCACTCTATCAAATTGAGAATCTAATTTAAAAGCGATGGTGGTCAAAGTTGGCTTGTTCAAGGCTTATAATGGGGCGAGATGGTCGTAACTAATATTGATATTAGTACATATAGATTTGTGTGTTCCTTCTGTAAACTGGATAACAAATTTTGTGACATTAGTCACTTTCTCAGTCTTAATAAACAATGCAACAACAAATTTCTCTAGACCTTAAAGAGGGATAAGACGGGGTTTCCCTCTATCATCCCTTCTCTTCTTGATTGTTACAAAATAGTTGAGTAGAGCTCCAATTTGTGCAAAGAGAACAAGGGATTTTAAGGACATAAAATTTGGAAGTTCTTTCTATCTTTCACATATTTTATTTGTTGGTGATATTTTGATTTTTCTTATGGTAAAGGAGAGACGTTGGAAAAATTAAGAAGATCGTAAAATTATATTTCATCACTACATTTATGAAGGTAAATGTTGGAAGATCCTTAGTCTATTTTATCGGAATTTGGGAAGAAGATATGATATATTTTTCATAGCTATTCCCTTTTCATTAGATTGAGTTGGAAGAGCATTTGAAATATTTATGGTTTGTAATAAAACCTAATGATTATTTGAAATGAACCATTTTTTATTATCCATTGGTTTCTAGGTGGTATGCAGTTCTAAGGCTTATGTGTGTTTCTAATTCTCGAAAAAATTATTTCCAAAATGAGGAAGTGAAATGAAGATCCCTATTAGAAACTATTTACTCAAGGACTCCATGAATTCGAAAAAATTATTTCCAAAAAATATGATCTATTTATGAAGCTATGAATTAAATCCTAGTGGGTATGAAATATGTCGTTTTTGTTAGTTGATTACTAGTTGATAGCAAAGGTGGAAAATATGATATTTGTTTGGTATCATCATTGGTTATCAAGAGGAGGTATATTTGTGCTAGTAAAATACACACTAGAGGCAATTCTTATTTATTGGATGTCTTCGTCTTGGATTCCAAAATGACTCCTAGAAAAAATTACAAGAATCAGTTTTAGGTTCCTCGGGTCTGGAAGTAGGGAGAAGAGTGGGATCACTTTGGTGAAATGGTAAATTCTAGCGGAGCCTAAGGGAAAGGGTGGTTGGGGAATTAAAACATTTTTAACTTTTCCAAATCATTGGTAGAAAAGAATGTGTGGAGGCTCATTCAAGGTAATGGTTTATGTTGTCAAGTTGTAATATAGTAGTATATTTTTCCTAATTCAATGGAGGGATGTTTAAGAAGGCCATCGAAGAATATCCATAATGTATCATTTATGTGGACAGGAGTAGTACTAGCTTTCCTTATGATTCAAAACTGGATTGTGTGGAAGGTTGGTAATAGGAACAAGGTTACAATCGGAGAGGACCGATGGGTTGGATGTGGAGAAAACTTTAGGTTACTTAATCAAATGATACAAATTTTGAGAGAAAGATGGTTTTACAATGTCATCAAGGTAGTTGATCTTAACCTTACCATAATCTAGACTCAAGAGTGGAAGTCTGCAAGAATGATAGGTTTCAAAGGGGAGGAAGCAATTTTATGTGATTCATATACAACTAGACTTAGATCTATCCATGTAAGAATAAAAGAAGAGGAAGATAGTTCAATCTTGTTAAAGAATCTGCAATCATTTATACTCCAAAGGTAGCATAGAAAGTACTAATATTCAAGGAAGAAATGGGAGAATTGGTGCGGTGACAAAAGAAAGTTTGGAAATTTAGATGTCCTTCAAAATCTCGTATCTTCATGATTTTTCTCTTGAATAAAAAAACACTTCATTGGGATATATTGCAGAAAAGGAATAAATATGATCTTGGGATATTCCCTTTGGTAAGTGAAGAATCAAACAATCACCTCATAATGTCCTATGCATATTCAATGTGAGTCTTGAAAGAAGTGGAGGGCATTACTATTTTGAACGATTGGAGAGGTTCTACTGTTGAGGAAGGAATAAATAACTACTGCGAAAATGTGATGTGAAGATATTTAAAGCATTGCCATTGCAATGAATGCTAGTCTTTTTTATGACATAGTTATTCCACCAATTTAGTGTGTTAGTTAGAGAATAAGTATTTTCAATAGCTTCTCCCAATTGAAGAAGGATAAAATTGTGATGGAGAATATTGATAATTCTAGAGCTTGGGATTTCTTTGATGGTGCCTCTCAAGGGGACCCATAGATGTTTGAGCATGAGGAGTTATTATCTTGAAGGATTCACACTATATACAATTTGAAGTTGGATTGGGATAAGGTTCCAATAAATATGCAAAATTGATGGCATTAAATATGACTCTTTCTTTGGTAGTATAAAAAGGTGTTAGAACATTACAATTTTTTGGGGTTTCCCTTCTCGTGATAAAGCACATGAAGTGGAAATACGTAGTGATGATCTTCATGATGTAGCCTTTAATATATGGGATCAATGGCATAATTCTTGTTTTTAATAATATTTCTTTACAACATGTTCACAAGGAAAGAAATGTAGTTGTTGATGGATTTTTAAAGCTTGAAGTACACCTAGCACATGGTCACTAGATTATATAGGAAGAAGAAAATGGACATTCTTCTGAATATCTCCATCCTCCTTTCTTTTATGTTGTATCAAAAGGGTACCAAGCTAGGGGTATATGATATCTTTCAAAAATTTATTCTATGTTGGAATTTTATTGGAGACATAGTTGGTGTTGTATAATGGGATATTTTTTTTTTGAAAAGAACTTATTATAGAGATTGTGAAAAAAAAATCGCACAAGTTGCACATCCTCTCTTTATTGGGATTCAATTCTGTGATGCATATTTGGTTGGATATTTTAAACTATGTATTGGGGTAGATATACTATGGAAATTGATGATGATATCTTTTACATCCTTATAAGGAATCAACAATGTTGTAAAACATTTACTGAATGTAATTTTGTTTTTTGGAATAAAATTATGATCTTTCTTATGTGAATAAAAAACAAAACAAAACAAAAATCATAATTACTCTAACTAGTTGGAATATGATTTCTATTTTGAAAAAAAAAATCTTAAATTTTGTAAAGCATGCTTCCATGAAAACAAATAAACATTCATAGCATAGGAAAAGGTCCAAATGGCATGGTACTAATAATAACCTTAGTGATTACATTTTTATCATCAAAATTGTATTCATATTAATGTTAAGTTTTTAAATGGTCAAAATTAATCACGAGTCACAATTCCCATATCAATGAGTTAGTGTGAAGATAGGCATAGGAATGATATTATGATTGTTGTGGTGGTTCAAATTAATGGAGGGAAATGTTATAAATGTAAACCCCCTTGGTTGTTTTGCAATAAAAATATGCATTCTATGATTATTTCCTTGGTTTCATTCATTATATTTTATTCATTCACAAATTTTACTATCCTTAGACAAAAAAAAATTATATGACAACAAGCAATCATTGAATTTCTCCCACTTATGCACTTTCATTGAATCTATTGGACCTTAAAGCCCCAGTTTCCAAGTTATATCCTTATTCACATCCACAACATTTAAAAGAACAATGATGATCCCAATACATTTGCATACACACAACCTCAATTCCACCATCTAAATAATATCACATTGTGTAATGTGATATATGCCCACAACATGATTAGATTGAGTTATACCTTTTTATTTTCTTGGATTATACTAGCATATGTTCTTTGTTTCACATATGTTCTTTGTTTAGTAACAATAATGGTCTCATATCCAATGTTTACATAGTTGTACTTCTACTCAATCATTCTATTTTTTTAATTTCACTATCATTAGGGCCCATTAATTATAAGTATTCTTAGTATCACAATTGATTCAAGTCTAAAAGTTGTTAGTACATTTCATAGTTATCAAAGTCTTGTTATTAACTATCCCAAACCAATTTGGATTTTTTTTTCTTCCAAATTTCAAATTAATGTCTTAATTACTTGAGAGTTGTAACCATCTTAATAATGAAATTGCATTCCTTATTTTCAAAACCAATTATTTTTGTGAAATCCCACTCTCTCTATCACTAATATTGACAAGTGGATGTGGGGTTGAGTATCATTACCATCAAATGCACTTAATATTAGAGGTTACTTATCATCTAAATTAGATTATAACCTTACACATTATGTTTGTTAGGATATTTATTGCTTTCAATTATATTTCTACCAAGTTGGTTTTTTATTTTCCATGTTCAATCATTAAGAATAGTTTTCTATCTCAAGCCATTTTGATCAATTTAAATAAATTTAAACAAGCCTGAGTAAAAATATTCATCTCCATAAGTCATCAAATTTTCAGATTTCTCTACTCAATACCACCATTAATGATCTATATCAAAACTAGGTTACCAAAGTTCAAAATTACTGCCTAGGAAGCCACTCTCCAGTGATTTTTTGTCTTCCAAATGGAGGCATTAAGAATACAAGTGGACATGTGGCTCATTTTCTCTTCTCTTCATTGATGACTATGAACTCCCATGGCCATCACAAAGAGCATGTGAGACCCTAATTTGATTGTTTGTAGGGAAGATTCAATAAAGAGCATGTCATCCCCCATCGATTTCCTTTCTCTCCCAATGTTGTCATTTATTTCCCTATATCTTTATTTAAGACAAACCGTGATTTCATGAATAAGCGATGCCAGAGGCAGTAATAATGATCTCTCCACCAAAAGAAATCAACAACCACACACACTTCAACCTCGTGACCTTATTGAAGCGAACGTTCTGGGAAAGATAACACACAAACACAAACACCATCATGTCAAATGAAGAACCAAATAGAAAATTGTGCATATTTTTCACACATCCAATTCTTTAGGGTTGCTCAATACTCAATTACAATGGAATGGGTGCCTTATGAGATTTCTTTATAAAACATTGTACTTTGAGAGCAAAAAACTGATAAGGTTGTTGGTTCTTTATAGACATCAAATGTCAATATACCATTTATATGTGCCACTCAAGTTGAAGAAGACAAACTCAACTTTGCCATTCTTGGAGATAACTGCCTAGTTTATATTCAGGCTAGACCTTAGAGTTATTGTATCATCGACAACTCTTAGAATGGTTGTAGAAAAACCACAAAATACCAATGCAAATAACATAAGAATTTTATCACTACTACAATATAGGGTTGTAGTGTTGCGTTGCAGTGTAATTTTCTAGTAAAAAATCAAGTTTCCATGACACAAAACTCGATGCAATGAGGTATGTCATATTTTGTGTCAAAGTTGTATAAGAATCATGTCATTTTTATTGATGCATGCTTCTTCAAGCATAATTTTAGCATCGATATGTTATTTGCACTTCATTTTTGTATCTAATTTACATCATTTTTTTGTCGAAAATTATTAGAAAAACAAGTTGTCAATATCATATTTGCATCTTTTTTGTAACAAAAACAGGTTTTTTGTGCCTCTGTGGTAGTCGTGCATCTTATTAGGGTTGTGATAAATATTATTAATGTCGATCAAGTAATGGAGTTTAGATTAGTAGTGTTGTATTAGCATTGGAATACATATCTTTTTGCATCAAGTTTACATCTTACGAGTGTCATACTACTTTATTTTTACATAATTTTAACTTTTTTTGCGACATAAAAATATTTTTGCATCATATTAACATCATAGTGACGTCGTTTTAGCGTCAATTATATTAATAATGATTGTGTTATTTAATTTAATTGTTACTAATTATTTAGTTGTATTTAATTAATATATTGTCAGTTTAATTATTATTAAGTATTTGATTATTTTTATTAATTTAATTATTATTGATTATTGATTATTGTTATTAATTGCATTATTATAAGTTTATTATTTTTTTGTAATTATTACTTTTATAATATTTAATTATTGATCAAATTTATGACAAGTATAAGTCTATTGCATAGCGTAGTAATCCTAATAGCAAAAATCATGTATATATAAATGCACTGCCCCACTAACATTTAGTCGATTTCACACCATGAGTAGAGAAAAAAAACCATGTATCCATAAACACAATTATGAAATTTCACCACACTAACATTCAATCAATTTCATATCATGGAAATGAAAAACCATGTATATATAAATGTGATTATGAGATTTTAAATTAAATTGTATAAGAACTATGTAATTATTTCTGATTGTAAACAAATGGTACACTGCCACGCGAAAGAATTGTCAACTTTGTATACAAAATTGAATGAAAAATATGTACATGTATGAGGAAAAGAAATGAATTTGACATCGGAAGGTGATTGAATTGTTGTCAATGCCCTCTTCATCTTTTGAACCCTCCTCATCCTCACCCTAGAAAAGCATATAAAACAACATGAGTTTGATCAAACAAAAAAAATGTGGACATTTAAATATATAATAAAAAAACACACCCAAATGGGGTGTCATCACAAGCTATCATTATCCATGGTCCACACGCATCAATAGGCATAGGAGTTGCTCCACCTAGTGAATGAATGGACATTCAAAGTTATGGTTAAACATTTTTGGATGTGGGAGAAATGATGCCTTTGTAATGGGGTAGTCCTCTCCCATGAAACACAATTGTCACCCCCCTATGCATTACTTATGACGACTAGTTCTGCAATGAAGGATTGTGGTTGCAGTGACATTGGAGATCAATTTTGGAATCCTAACTCAATTTGGATGGTAGTGAGGTTCTTTGTGTCTTGTCTTAGTCTGGATGGTGGTGAGGTTTTTAGATAGTACGATAGTCTGATATCATTATTGGACTGAGTATTCTTGTCTTGGCATCACTATTGAACAAGCATGGTTGCATCTTGTTATCATGGGAATCCTCACATGTAGATTTTGAAGGAAAACAAGGACGAGGAAGCCAACCCCAACCAAAATAAGATGGCTTTAGTGATGCATGTTGTTAACGTTTATCACCTTGTATTCTCAACTAAGGTCTATGGCAATGTTCCAAAAATTTAGGACAAAGTTCAACAAGATTATGGACAAATCCACAACTTGCTAGTTGATATGGAGGTCAACCCTAATCGGCTCCCTAATCCAAGTCATACTACAATTAGGGAATCCAAATATACTCGAATTTTGGAACTATATTGGCAGTTGAAAGGTATGGTGGTGTATTCTTTAGAAGCTAAGGAGCATCAAACACATAACATCTTGCAAAGTATAGCTTAAATGGAAGCTCACTTGGATAGGAAACTTGATGGAAGCGTGAATTATTAATAATTTGGAATTGATGCAAAAGCATTGGGATCATGCATTTTCCGCCATTGGTGGCTTCAGAGCCAAGGAGGAACTAGACATCCACGAGGATAAGAAGGTTGATCGTCGGGTATGTATGTCAAATAGAAGGGTCATTAAGAAGGTTGATAGCGAGGTATGTATGTTGGAGAGAAGGGTCATTAAGAGGGTTGAACATGAGGTATGTATGTTGGAGAGAAGGACCATTAAGAAGCTTGATCGTGTAGTATGTATGTTGGAGAGAAGGGCCATTAATCTTGATAAAGATATAATGATAACACAAACATAAAGAAACCAAGATTGCATTCATAGTGAGATAGGAAAATTTTCTTATAAAGGTGTTGTGGTTGCAACAACCCCCCTTTACTTTCTCTTTTACAAGAAAAAAAAAGGCCCCCCCTACTAAAATTTCAATTCTATTGTTTAATCGTCTATTGCTTGAGCCTAATGCTATCACTTTGCCTACATTGAGGGAGTTGAGGGTTTTATCTTTATGGATGATTGTCTTGGATGGGTGTTGGTTATTCATTTTCATCTGACGATTTCAAATGTCTTCATATTGCTTCTTGACCTATGATGTTTTTGTTGACATTTATATGATGGAATTGATGTGTCATTTTTTGACCTTTTACTGATTTAGAAGTGCCTAGTAATCTTATGTGACTGCATGGTTTGATGTTCTATTTCATGTCTTGATTGAATAACTCAAACTTCTCATCTTATTGTTGCCATGTTTGAGCTTCATGTTTACATATTTATGCTTTCGCATGAAGATTCTACTAATCCATTTCAAACTCTAAGTCTGAATCGCGTAATTGATGATCTGTCTTTTGAGTTGAGACTTGGCACATGTAGTTTCAGGACACTCATCTACAAACACCTTGTTATCGTTGAATAAAATTAGAACTCTATTATAAATCAGTTTCAAGGTCGGGAATGTATTTTTTATTGTATTGGCAAGTCTTCCTTTGATTGTATGGCTGATCTCATTATGTTGTTTTGCAGGAGCAAGTTCGCAGGGCCACTTTGTTCCCATGACCGCTCTAGCCTTCAGAGGCCCGTGGAGAATCTCTTGACTCTCATCCACAACCTTGACCTTGATTCTTTCCAGGATTCTCCTTGTCTGGAAGCAAATTACCTTCACTTGCAGTTGTCCTGAGGTCCGAAGCCCCCTAGGTTGTTGGACCCACCTTTCCTGCGAGCCTATCCTTGAGCCTCTTTCGATTGATCTCTACCAGATTCTTCATTTGGTCTTCCCTCTCTCCAAAAACCTGGGCCCAAGTTATATTGAGATTCCCCCTTCTTATATTATCATATTTTCTCGGACCAAATCTCATAGTTGGTTTTTGATCATCCAAAGCTTTCCAATGATTGTAACCATACTTAAATCTGAGTTCTGGATCAAAAGTTATGGCTTCCCAAAGTTTCCTAAGCCATAACTCACATTTTCCACCTCAATGCCACGTGGATTCCACATGGTTCGCTCTCGCTTGTTCCATTCGACTTGGCGCTAATGCATGATGTTGATGTGGCATCCACCACTTGCCCTGATTGTCATCGAGATTTATCCTGACTCTTCTTCCCAGCCTTCCAATCACATACTCCGACAACGTCGTCAGAGCTTCATTGTCTTTGGCATTCACACTCTTCATTGTCAGAGTCCTTCTCCATCATAGTACATCTACTCCTGATATCACAAACCACTCCGATGAACCTCCCCCGATGAACAGTTGGGATTTCATTCCACTCACTACTCGATTGACGACCTTCATTCATTCTCGTAGTTGATGGCCTTACAGCTATAGTACCCATGATACAAAGATTTATGTTTGTTTCTTTGTTATCGAATGTTCCTTCATTTCCTTAGATAGAATCCTTGTCTTCATCTTTCACATAGCAATGTTATTTGCAGTTGAATTCTGTGGCGAATTACACAAGCTCTTTTGAAGCTAAACCCCTTTTCCCTCCAAGCAACCAACACCAGAAACATGGGCTTATTACTTTGAAAAGATTTGCAATATTGAACCTCGAGCAGGTTACGAGAGTAAAACTCTTCTGAGTCATCGATCTATTCCCTAAGTGGACAATCAGTTATTTTTGTGCTACAATATTCAGGTTGCAAGTTGGATGGTCGGAGTCAACACTCTGAATGGTCTCCTTTAGACTCTGAACAATTTTTAATCGTGATCGTTGATCGTCATTGAAAGGATGATACAGATCTATCATATGCAAAACAAAGCTATAGGGATATATTCTTTGATACCCCTTGTCGATACCATGAAACTCCACATATGCAAAACAAAGCTATAGGGATATATTCTTTGATACCCCTTGTCGATACCATGAAACTCCACAAGACTTCTGTACGTTGAATAATCAACGCTAAATGCATGTCATCACCCCTTTTTTAGGCTTTAACATTTGACACATAAATCAAAGAAGGAATATTCTTAGATTCTTTTATTTAATCTCTTTTCACTAGCGTGTTGGAGCAGTTTGCGAAACGACTCCTATGATGGATGATGCAGATTTATTTAGATCCATTGAACGACTATATCTCACTCTCAGAGTTAATACGTTGGGATCGGAATTGAACTAGAGATAAGAAGACTCTGATGTGAAGCTACGAACACACACTACACTATTTTTGGGGTTTGATGGACAATTGATCAAAACCGTTGATCTGGTGGTATTTCTATTTTGCAGGTTCAAGAATCAATGGTCCAAATTAACCCATGGGCCTGGTTAATGGTTGTCGAGTGGATTTTTAAATGACCATAACTTTTGCTATGAGGGTCAGAATGAGGCTAGTGATACCTCGTTGGAAAGGTATCTGGTGGAGAAACATAGTGGTACATGTCTCCATGCCAAACAACTAAAATAAGACATAATAAAATGTAGAAAACATACAACCACGGATTTGGGGGGAAGAATGACCATACCAACTTCAAGTAGTCATATCCAGGGCTACAAGTAACGAAATCAGGCCCGAGATAGCTCGATAGAAATCTAGAGGAGAGAAGAACAATATTGTATTATAAACGTTGGCATTCTGAAAAAGAAAATCCTCTGAAAATACAGAACACAAAGCAGACCCGAATTTAATAAGAAATTAGGTGGTTCATGTTCAAACAGTCACATTTAAAGCCACAAGAGCCGAAATTACATCTGCAAGAACACAATGAAAGATTGAGATGAAGGAGAATAATTTGGGATGATCTTAGTCAACAAAGAAACACCCATAAACTGTTCGAATAACAGAAGAAGACAAAATCTTAGAATCAATTATTCTTAATGAATATTAATTTGTAAATTGCTTTAGGGCAAAATAACCACCTAGGAGTCCTTTCAGATTCTCTTTGTAATGCCAACACATTTATTTTCAAAATTCGAAAAAAAAAAACTAAAGGAAAATCAAATGAAGAGGCCAGAGAACAGAAGAGTCTCTCTCTTGTATTATAAAAAAGAATTCATCGGATAGATTGTAGAATTTTTCCCTTTGTAACAAAAGATGGTACTATTATCTATGAGTATTAAAGAGCAAGAGGCATTTTGAAGTCATAATTGTTTGCAAATGCTTATGGGACTATTCTACACTTGTATTTGTGGTTTAATTTTTATAGGTATTGATCATGTGACCTATTTATGTGTTTAGTATCTAGAATCCTTATGTTGTGGTTTCTTATGAGTGTAGGAATGATGTTACAGATTTCCTTTTCAACTATTTGAGAAGATTTATGCAATATTATTGTCCTAACATGTCTGGGTTGTTATGAACTATCTATGTTGTCTAGATATTACCTTTTACTATACTCATTCTTCTAGTTTTTCTCCCGGGATAGATTAAAATTAGTTAGATTAGATTAGTTTTTTTTAGTTATATTAGCCTTAGGATTAATTAGAACTCTCTTGGGGTACAATTCATTGTTTTCCCCCTTTTCTTTTTTTAATTCTGAGCGACAACCAGATCCATATACTCGCAGGAAACACTACACCAAACAAGAGTAGGTCTGATTGGGACCTTCCATCGAGCGTTCTCCCCACCTGCTTGACAGGCCATTTAGACTCGTCAACAAAAGGGTTACAATCTAATGCAAGGATTTTCCAAGGGTCATAAATTTTGACTCGATTATCTGTTTGGGATGAAATTTTGCAGGGAGTTGTGTCTCAAAGAGTTCATTGTCGCAATAATCTAATCATTTATATCGAACATCATTTTGACACTTTTCTGGGGCCAAATTCCTTCATATAAGGCCTCAAATTGGGGTTTTAGTGTTTTTATGGGAATTTTTAAATTTTAAATTATCGATTATCTCTTAGTTTATGAATTTAATTAGAAAAGCGAGTTGAAAAATAATATCACTCTAGTTATCTCTTAGTTATTGGTTTGTTTTAGAGTCATGCGAGAATTTCCTAAAATTAGTTATTTTTTTTTAAATTAATTGTTTTCGAAAATCTCAGATAGTAGTTATAAGGGGTTGAAATTCCATTGTAATAGTTAGGATGGAGAAGGAAGAAAAGAGAGTTATTTTCCATTCTCATGTGTTTGCATGGTTTTTAGATCTTGTGAATGAATCTCAGTTTATTGGCTACATCATCCTAGACCCTCGATTCTTGGGTCATTTTTGGAGGACTTTATGGAAGAAAATGGGGACTAAATTACAGTTCAGTAGTGCCTATCAACCCCAAACAAATGGGAAAACCAAGATAGTAAGTCGGAGTTTGGGAAACCTATTATGGAGCAATGTTGGGGAGAAGCCCAAGAAGTGGGATTTGCCTTTACCTCAAGTAGAATTTGACTACAATAGTTCAATGAATATATCTAGAGGTAAATCTCCATTTCAAGTTGTTTACGATAGAAATCCTATGGGTGTCCTAGATTTGGTGAAACTACCACTTGGGGATGGGATCAATGATGATGGGTAAGCATTTGCATAACACATTCAACAGTTACAGCAACTGGTGAGACAAAACTACAGGTCGGTAATGAACATTTTTTTTTTATAAAAGATGCTCACCGACGATACCAGGTATTCAATGAAGGTGATTTGGTGATGGTTTATTTATGGAAAGAGTGGTTTCCTATACAAACCTACCACAAACTGAAGTATAAGAAAATTGGTCCTTGCAAGATTCTTAAGAAAATCAACGGCAATGCTTATAAGGTCTATTTACTAGCTAATCTCGATATCTCCCTTATGTTTAACGTTTTTGATTTGTATATCTTCCATGGGGACGATCTGGGTGATGACAGTGGGGGAGAGGTGATTTGACAATAGGCCATTCCAAGCAAGAAAAAAGGAAAATATTGCGCATATTTTAGATAAGAAGACCCGTCATACTCGACAAGGCCAATACAATCGATATCTAGTCCAATGGGAAGGCATAGCACCAACAAAGAGTACATGGATTACAAAGGGGGAGTTCTTGAACCTAGATCCCATTAAGTGGAAACAATTTCAAGACAGTAACTTGTAGGAGCTACGTTCTTTTCAACCAGAGGAGAATGATGCATGGATTTTCCAAGGGTCATAACTTTTGACTCGGTTATCCATGTCAGGAATTTTAATTGACCAAATCCCCTTTTGCGGATTGGTCAAACCCTAATTGTATTATGAAAATTAAGAAGTTGGCCCCCGAGCCTAATTAAAGTGGTTTTAACCACTAAGAAGACAAGTCGGCCCTGCCTAGTGAAGAGACACCTTTCCAACACCTGCCAACTAGTATAAATAATAGAAGCCAATGCCTCATTATCACACTCACTCATTCGCTCATCCAATGCACAAGTTTGGTAGTTGTAGTTGGGAGAAGAAGGAAGAGAGAGGTGCATTGCTCAGTGTTGGATATTCTCTATTGTTTTGGTTTATTGTCTTGGCATTTTATATTAAGGAAGTTTTTGTTGGGTTTTCTCCCCCATGAGAGTTTCCCAGGATAAATTTTGTGTATCTTGTGATTGTGTTTCTCTCAGTGATCCTACCTATGCTATTGTTATCTAGTAAATTGAAAAGAAACCTAATAATAGCTCAAAACTTTACATTGAATCATAGCTAAGATGAAGAGAGCACTTTTCACTAGATAAGAAAAAACGTCATTGTTGTCATACAAGAAAATTAGGGTTTTCTATTGAAGAGGAATTTTATCCTAAAACTCATCAAGGAAGTGCGCCCTAAACTGAACTCTTTGCCAACCTCGGTGCACTTTTTCAGTGGACAAAACTCCCAGAAAGTGAAACCCTAGTTTTCATTGGTACCAGAAAACCAGGAAACCAGAACCAGTACCAAAAGTACCAATCCAAAATTCCGCTGGCCCAGTTTGAAGGGGAAAAAATTGGATTTTCTGAAATTTGACTGCACCAAGCTACTCATCTCAGCCAAGCGCACCTCCTGGTAAGTTCATAATTAAGATAATTTTCAATTTTTGGTCATTTTCCTAGCTCTAGGTCAAGATGTCTGCAAGCACTAAGCTTGTTGACAAGATAGAAGGTGTGGAAAATTTTTGTACCTGGAAGTATAGGATTTCACTCATTCTTGAAGAGAATGACCTAGCTAGATTCATTAAATAAGATGTACCATAACCTACCAATGTTGTAACTAAAGAAAAACACCAAAAGGACACAATTAGGGCCAAAATAATCATTGCAGACTCTATTAAAGATCACTTGATTCCTCAACTGGCTTCAAAGAAAACTCCAAAAGAAATGGTTGATGCCCTAACCAGAATGCATGAAGGAAAGAACATGAACCGGAAGATGAATCTAAGAAATCAACTCAAAAGTACAATGATGCAGAAAGGAGAAACAGTTCAGGAATATTTCTCTAGAATATCACAATTCAAGGAACATCTATAAGCAATTGGCGATACTCTAGATGAAGATGAACTCATAATGAAAACCCTTAATGGTCTCACGAGACTTTGGGATTCATTCATCCAAACTATTTGTGCCAGAAAGGAGAAACTACACTTTGACAGTCTTTGGGAAGAATGTGTTCAAGAAGAAGCAAGAGTAGCCAACCGAGAAGCAATACTATCAAGAGATGAAGATCAAGCTCTAGTTGCTCATACTAAAGGAGGAAGGAAGAGGTATTACTTCTAGAAATATACTCATCAACATAAGGAGTCTCACTCCCCAAACAAATTCATCCATAAAGAATCTCACCCTCCAAGGAGATTCCAGAAGTTTCTGAAAGGTCAAAGAAGAGAAAATTATTTATCATCCTACCAATGTTACCATTGTGACAAGATGGGACATATTGCTAAAAATTGTCCATCTAGAAGAGTAGAATACAAGAAGAGAAATAGAAGGCACCATGCCCATACAGTTGAAGATGAAGAGCCACCCACGAAGATGATAAAAGAACAGATTGAAGACTATGTCTTAATCTCTGCACTCTCGGGATCAATGACACCTGGTGAGGACACTTGGCTCATAGATAGTGGTGTTTCCAAGCACATAAAAAGTCAAAGAGACATTATATATTGCCTTACAGAAAAGAACTTTCCCCATAAAGTTACACTTGGAGATGATTACCAGTACCCTATAAAAGGAGTAGGAGAATCGAATTACAAACTTGATTCAGGGACCCCAATGAAGATGAAGGATGTATTATATGTACCAGGTTTGACAAAGAACTTACTTTCTATTTCAACTTTAGATAAGAAAGGCTTCAGAGTTGCTTTCACAGATGGAAAATTTCTTATGTGGCCCAAAGGAAAAACCATAGAAGAAGCAATTGCTATTGGACAAGAAGAAGGTGGCTTGTATAAGCTAAAAGGTCACTTAGAAGCATCCTTGACTCATTCCCTTGAGAATCCAAGTGAACTTTGGCATAGAAGACTAGCTCACATCAACTACAAGGCATTACCATATGTAAGCAAGGTAGTCACAGGCCTACCGGAATTCAAGGTTGATCATAAAGGTGTGTGCAACTGATGTGCACAAAGAAAGAACATCAAGAACCCTTTCCTGAAAAGCAACAATAAAGCAAAAGGAGTCATAGAGCTCATTCAGTCAGATGTATGTGGCCCAATGCCATCAAACTCCATCAGTGGGTATGTATACTATGTGTCTTTTATTAATTACTATTCTCGCAAAACCTGGGTTTACTTTTTGAAATCAAAGGATGAAGTG
>ML842456.1:52395-70867 GCA_009831015.1 Picea engelmannii | reverse complement strand
GGAGGTATGCTCTGAACGGCTGCTACAGGTGGATCCGAGCTCCTGCAAACCAAAATCCGAGCTCCTGCAAACGAAATCCAGTCCGGAGGCGGCTAGGGTTTGGGCCCTAGCCGCTTTGGCTTTCCGCTTTGCTTCATTCAGGTGCTCGTTGAATTTAAAAATGTGATACTTTACTATAAATGTTATTTACAATTATAATTAATTGAATTCAAATTTGAAATAAGTTTGAAAATGGCAGTGGCTATGTCCAATGTGATGGATTATATATTCAAAGTGCTAAAATGATATAGTTTGAAGCCTCAGCTTGAACAAAGATAAAAATTAATTGTATGCACAGAGTGTATGCAATTGCAATATACGTTATGTGTATTTCTTTGGTTTTAATCAAAGTTTTGAGCAAAAAGCCTCTCAATTTAATATTCCAAGCAAAATTTAATTGCTATATACACTATGCATACAATTACAATAAACACTATGTGCATTACCTTTGGTTTTAATATTCCCATTAATATTCCAAGCAAACTTTAATATTTGAAAGTGCTATTAGTCTCTCGAGCAGCTATGATAGTGTCTACAATGAATCTCCATTACATAAATCTAGTTTGTTTTATCGGCAGGAAACCCTTATTTGAAAAGCAAGTATGCCTTATATGAAAGTGGATGGCTTCCATAAAATAAAACATAAGATTTTTATCATGTCAATAATTTTTTGAAAATACTTAACACGATAAATGGAATTATTATGTATATGTTATTATCAACACGTGTTTATAAGTATTTTCATGACAAAATTTACAATCAAAAGTCTAATATTATAAAAACAATCCATGTACGCAACTCAAAATTTGTATACAATCAATCCACATAAATCTATTATATTGTTCTAATAATTTTTTATTAATTTTAAAAAGTATTATTTGTATTTTTATTTTTATTTTCGAAGAAAAAATGCATAAATTTTATTTCAGGAAGAAAAAAAATCTACATTCTGCATAAATACATGTAACCATGTATTTTGTATAATATCCTTCCTAGCCATGAGAGGGTGGAGAAGTTCAACAAAAGGAGCAAAGATAATTACATATTTCATTGTCTATTGTTGAGAGAACAGAAAGCCAAAAAGGCTCCCTTTAATTAATCTGCATTACAAGTTGTGACAGCATGAATTGATGATAACATAAGTGGTGCCTCTCATAAAAAAACATAGATGAGAATCTAATGAAAATTGTAGTCGAGGAACCCAATGTGTCAGAGAGAAAAGCTAAATCTGTGTACTCCACCAGCTGATAATAGGCCCAAAAATAAACCAAAGGGTGCATAAACAGTGATCATTGCAAGAGGATATTGGCAAAATGAAGACAACAACACAAAATACCTAATGAAACTTCAGGGGGCTTCAAGGTTGTGGACCGCGAGCATGGCTAGTCTCTCCCACTAAATCTATGAATGGATTGTCGTAATATTTAAAATGTGTGCCTTCCTTTACTTCTTTTATATGCCATTTGTAGAAATCCAGCTAAATACTTGCTTTAGAGAGCGTATTGAATTCCATGTTTCTTTCCCTGTAAACATGTCACACAAAGTAATCTTCATAAGAAGCCAACATAATAAAAACTTCTTCAAGAATGGGAAGCAATATGATATTGTGACATATTTGTTTTTTAATAACCCAATTTCTAACCACCATAGAGTCCCCAAAGATCTGGATGGAGCTTATTCCTTTTCCCCCTACAAAATTCAGTAAGAGTTTGAGTGCCATAAGTTCTGCAAAGTTGTTTGACCTCAATCCCAAGCGCAATTTGAGGTTGAAAAAGTGAGAATCTAACATATGAAGGATTGCTCCTCCTCCACAAATTTGGCCATCATTTTCTGAGGCCCCATCAAAATAGGCCCACGGTCGAGAATGGTCCACCAATTCTTCTACTACTTGACAAATCGAGGTATGGTCTTTCCCTTGAGGGAAATGTGAGAGAATGCTTAAGCCTTGGGCAACTATAAGTTCTGCGAATGACGAGCGATCATTGAAAATAACAGCATTTCTAGCAAGCCAAGCACCCCAATTTAAGATCAAAGGGAGGGATTTTATATTGTTATTTGATGGATTTGTAACCCAGTTTCTCCATGCCTCTTCAATGTTTTGGCCCTGCCAAACACAGTCTTGGCCTAGTGCTTGTGAGAAATCAGACCAAATTTGTTTGACAAAGAGGCACCATAAGAATAAATGTGGGATAGATTCCTCATCAGCCTTACATAAAATGCACTAACCCGAGCCTTCCAGATTTATGAGCTTCATCCTGTCCCATGTGGGGATTTTGTTTTTGATCAAACATCACATGAAGATGCGTGCTTTTAAAGGCAATTTTACTTTCCACACCCCTTTCCACCACTAGGAGGGTTCCTATTGAAGGAGATTTATATAGATTTGTGTATAGCATGTTTTTGGAGTGTAGATGCGATGAGGGTTGTGTTTCCATACTAATTCATCCTCTCTTTCTGTGATTATGATATACCCTAGTTTAAGAGCTCTTATATAATCTATAAATATTATATGTATAAAATATATAAGATGTAAATTTGTATTAAGTTTTTATTTAATTAAATATAATTAGCAACAATCATATTAAAAAGTCATGGACGTAATCTTTTTGTATTATGTTAATGTAAATACAACTTGTTCAAGCTTGTACCTGTTATGCAATGACTATTGCATATATAATAAAAACAACTATTATAAACCTCACTTTAGTAACCACACATGCTTCCAATAAACATTACACGGGTCATCAAGGTTGATTCACCTTGCTCTGTGTAGCTTTGTTGTGAAACCCTAGGATGAACAATTATTGATCGTAAGAACGAATAATTTAGCACCATTTTTTTTTAAATTTAATTCACAATAATTGAAGTAATAAATAAAGTTCACACTTATTCTTTTTTAAGAATCTCTTCATATAAAGTTCAAAATATGATTTAATCAAGAATTAAATAATATATAAAAACTCCCAAAATATTGGTTCATACTACAACTAGAAAAAACTTGAAATGCACGTTGGACAACAAAACCATCAAGAAAGCACGCGTCTTAACGCATGATTATGTGGCCTGGAGGTGGTAGTGGTAGAATTATTTCAACTTTTCCAAGGTATTATCACGTTTTATTTGTAATGTCCAACAAAATTTTCAACAGTGTTACAAGACTTGTGTTTCTACTTTTTTCCTGCCCTCTCTCTTTCCATGGCTCTTCACTTTAACAATGGCGCCATTGCTTTGCTTTTTCTATGGAGAAAAGTTTGCAAATTAAGGGCTAAGGATTTCAGTTATGTTATGAGGCAGGCAGGGAGAGAAAGAAAATGAGAGCAGAGCACGTATTAGTACCCGCAACATATACGCGCAAGAAGAAAAATGAAAACATATGGGGTGCTGTAACAATTTTATTTTACATTTTCTACCCCTAAAATCTACATTCCTTCTGCCAAAAAAGTATGAGGTATGCAACCAGTAAATGTCTAGGAATAAGGGTATTCTATATATTCTAGTGTGTTTTATTTATTATTGTGTCCAGGGTTTAGTGTTGCATGGGTTTATGTTTGTTAGTGCAATTGCTTATATATTTGGGAATGGAATATTTGTTAATTTTTTTATGGATATCGTAACTCCATACAAGCAACATGTGAACATGTAGCTTGTCTTTGCATTTGTATATCAACAGATTGAATGTTTTGATACCTTTAAACACAAATCCTCTAAGACCAATGAAATTCCTCTATTGCATCTTCTTTAAAAGTACATTTTCATGCACCAATTTCATAATACTAAAAATTCACATCTTAATGTATGGTCTCTTCTTTGTTAGTTAATGATTTAAGAATATTTCTAGGGAACTCTATTTTAGGCTAGCGTTGATTAAAGGACTTACGAGAATGGTGTTGAATATTGCAATGTCTAGGTTGGCGGGCTGGAAAACGTTGCAGGTATTTGGAAGGTATGTCGCTCTCTCCATCACCTCCTTCTCTTCCTCTCTTCTGAGCCCTTCGTGGTAGCAGCCACGACGTTGATTAGGTGGTGTATCTTCCTAAGAATCAAAATGCACTAAGAGGTCCCCCGTCGATGAATCATACAATGAAGATTGATGGAGAATTTGTTGAATGGCATGGCATCAACATTGTGGAGACATTATTTGCAATTCCCCTCAACAACTCTCCTATGGCCGCTCTCCTATGACAATCTAATGACTATACTGTGGTTTTTCCGATCAAAAATGAAAATCCCACCCACAGCAATCTCACTCATCAAACTCTCCTATGGCCGCTCTCTTCAACACTCCAAGTAGTACCGACAAGAAGACTAAGACTATTGTACAACATGTATATCTAAAGGTTGCAAGAACATGTGTGTTGCTTGCACCTTATCATACCAAGTGGAAGTGGAGGCAACTTGGATTGCACTCTCTACATGTCAGGATCAGATCGTCATTGTCATAATGTCAGGATCAGATCGTCTGACACAACAGATGATCAGGCTATGTGGTGGATGATAAACCTTGAGATGTGCATTTTGTCAGGAGATGTGTGATGTGCACTATGAGGGCATTAAGTTCTTACTTAATGCATTCATTCCTTTATAGATTGCATTTAATGAAGAATGATTTATGTCAAAACTTCGTCGTCAACCTAGCAATAATGTTTCAATTCTTTGAACCAATAGAATTTCAAAGAAATATGTTTTTTTTAATATTTAAAACATAAAATTTCAAACTAAGCTAAAAACTTAAGATAAAATGGTAGATGTTGGAAAGTCAAACATAACTAATACAGGTCAAACTATGAACTTATCGCTATAGTCCCACGAAAGAGACTAATAAATATTTTTAAGAAAATATAAATAAATAAAAGAAAAATTATATATATATATATATATAACAAATTATTAATATAAATTAATGATAAAAATATATAAAGAATAAACTAAAAAGATAGAAAGAAAGAAAAAATATATAATATTAGAGTTCATCTAAAAGTCATCACCAAACCTACATAAGAAAATAGTATATAATTAAGAATAAAGTTAATATATCAAATATAAATAACATAAGTAAGGGGAAACAAACTAGATAGGCAACTAAGAAAGAAACTTACAAATAAAGGAAGCGATAACAAAATATAAATAATATGAAAGGAAGGGATAAAAAAAAGAGAGGAGAAAACAAAAAAAAACAAAACACAAGGGAGAAAGAAACGAGAGTAAAAACAAAAGAGATGGAATCTCAAATGAAAAGGGGAAATGAGAATAAATGAATGGTTACCTGGAAACAACCCCGGTGGATAATATAGGAATCTTATTCCGGTGAAATTATAGAGGTTTGTGTTTTAAATGTATCATTGTCTCTTTTTTGAATGCAGTGTTTCCACTACACTATAGAACTGCTTATACATAATACAAATAGTAAAACTTTATTTCATGGGTAGAGTAGTTATGGACTGCTTCAGTGAAGGTCTTAGAGTGAAAATCGACAAGGCGCCCAAGCTAGGTGAGGACAACTCCCATGGAGTAATCATATACATCAAATTCTAACTCAAAGGGTTGAGATAGATTCGAAAGTTCCAAGACAAGTGCATTATATATCTTCTACTTCACTTGTTCAAAGGCTTGTTGTTGTGTCTCAATCTAGTAGAATACATGTTTCTTCAAATTGCCTCTCAACAGTTGGTTGAGTGGCCATACTAGGCATGAGAAACATAGAAAAAAATGCTTGTAGAAGTTCACCATACCCAATAAGCTATGCAACTGCAAGGTTATTTGGTTATTACCAATTCTATATGATCTTCGAACCACGTGAACTCCTTGGATGTCATGGAAAAATAACAATTAGACAAGTTTACCTACAAATAATTTGTTCGAAGTGTTTATAATACCCTATTAACTTGTTGAGGGTGTTCATACCATGATTTGTAGAAGACCAAGATGTCATTAAGTTACACCACCATGAACTAATTCAATAAGGGTTTGACAACCTCATTCATTAGTCTCATAAATGTTGTTGGGGTATTGTAATATCAAAAGGCATCAATAAGCATTGACACAATCCTTCTCTAGATTTGAATGATTTCTTTCAAACATTTTCAAGTTGTATTGGAACCTAATTATATGATATCTTTAGATCAATTTTAGTGAAGTACTAGGCAATGTTAAGATAATACAAGAGGTCATCAATATGAGGTAATGGATATCAATTCTTCATTGTTATCTTGTTCAAAACTCTATAGTCTATGTGAGTATTCCACGTAACATCTTTCTTTGGCACTAAGACTATAGGACTAATGCAAGGGAAAGAACTAGTTCTAATATTTCCAGCATCCACAAGCTCTTGTATCTGAGGGTGAATTTCATCATTCTCCCATAAATATTTGTGATAAACTGACAATTTTGCAAATATGATCTTGGAATGAGGTCTATTCTATGTTGTAAGGAACAATGCACTAGTACTTTTTTCGGGTCTTGAAATAGGTCACTATATTACTTCAGGGATAAGTTATCATTGTTGTTGTACCAATAAGAGACATCTACCAATGGAACTTGGTTTCCTTATTGGTTTTACTGTAAGGAGATTAAACCTCTAAAGATGGGCAATTATCTTTCTAGCTTGCTTGGCTAAGATAAGTTGCATCATCTGGAATGGTGAGGATTCTAGGACAATGTAAATACAACATGTGACTTGTACATGCCACTTATGAGGATTGGACTCATACTTCCCATGTCAATCCCAGATGTAGGGTCATCCAAGGATGACATTAAACACTTCCATTGGTGCAACATCATAGAGGAAGTCGACTTGAGATGGCTAGATAGAATATGGTGTGTTTGGCTTTTTCTTGACCAGAAATTCCTTCCTTTTCCACATCCATTTGAGGTGATAGGCATGAGGATGGTCAACAACTTTTAGTTGTTGTATTCAGATGGCTTATGAATAGATGATGATTTTCTAGCTTCCATTATCGATGATCACATGCACAACATGTCCTTTCACCTAAAACTTTATGTGAATAGTTTATGTCGCTCTTCTTTGTCTTCTGGTATTACAATAAGTCGTAGTTCTAATTTCTTTGTCACGACAAAGGACTGCATAGTTGTGACAATATTAGGAATAACATTGAAGGCTTGCAACAATGGTGTTGTGGCTAATGCAATGGTATTAACTAAAATACATGTTGGAGATTCATGATTAGTATCAATATTTTTACCTATTTCCATGACAATGATCCACTTTGATGTTACACAATGTTCATTCAATTGAGAAGATGCTTGATGATTATCACACTATGTTCTTGCAACATGCTTCCTTGAACTATTGGTCTTTATCTTTGTCTGCAACAATTTTGGACTTGAACAATTTTTTGTTGTCTTGAATATTGTTATCTTGACTATTGGACTTCTGAGATTACATATTGCGACCACTCTTAAACTTCTCTTCCAAATTTGTTGCAAACCCATAAAAATATCTCAATGTGTTGATATTTAGGAATTCCATTAATTTCTTCAATTAATGGTGTAAGCCAAGTTTAAATTATAGAATTCTAAAGCATTTAGTGCTTTATCATTCACTCTAATTACTTTAATTAATGGTGTAAGCCAACTTTAAATTATAGAATTCTAAAGCATTTAGTACTTTATCATTCACTCTAATTACTCTAATTGACATCCTATCATTCACTTTGATTGACATCCTATGGTAATTTACAATGAAGTCCTCACTTTGATTGACATCCTATGGTACTTTACAATGAAGTCGAGGCATCATAGCCTAGGTTAAGGTGAAATTTTAGCCACTATATGTATTCATCATCAAGGTGTATTTATCATCAAAGTGTGTATTATGGGAATTAAAAATGTTAAAAATGTGTTGATATTTAAAAATTTCATTTATTTATTCAAGTAATAGTGTAAAGCCAACTTTAAATTATAGAATTCCAAAGCATTTAGTAATTCTATCATTCACTTTAATTGACATCCTATTATTCACTTTGATTGACATCCTATGGTAATTTACAATGAAGTCGAGGCATCATAGCCTAGGTTAAGGTGAAATCTTAGTCACTATATGTAATTATCATTAAGGTGTGTATTATGGGAATTAAAAATGTTAAAAATATGGTAGTTTAATTGTTTTATGTTTTGGTTTTTTTATGGATATTTTTTGTTTAATTTTGTTTAAAAATCTGATGATAAATTGTTGGATCTACTTATTTGAGTGACTAAATTTGTGTCACTTGGGTTTTTTAACATGTTGAATCCATTTATTCATTCAGAAATACAATTTAAACAACAAAAAATTGTAATTTCATCCAAATTTATTACGTCGAAAGGCATACACCTATTGATCATGGGCACATTTAATAGGTTTTTAGTGCTTAATCAGTTTTGTATGGACAAGATTAAATATTGATGGAATATTCTTAGTAGTCCCAATAAATCAATGGTTGTGATTTCAACCACTAACTTCCTCACTATTATAAAGACATCAGTTTACATGTTTATTTTTTTTACTTTACTTAATCATATTTAAAATTTACTATGGTGGCTAGTTGATTGCCACATATGAGTGATTAGGGTTTCATTTTAAAAACCATCTTTTTGTAAGCTGTCCTTCCGGCATTTACCAACCACGAATTTGTGGCTGTGCTAGTATAACCTAATTTTGACTAAAAACAACAAAACGTAGACTATTTAGACAACACCATTAAAATTTAATCCTCATGGATTCTTTCCTCTTTCCTTGCTCTGTGCTCTTCCCTTGACTCTGTGGTGAATGCCATGTTGAAGCTACAACAACCCATCCGGACTCTGAACAGGAGGAGAGCCGAACATGCTCCTGCAATGGGGGAGTACAATAGATGTTCTTCAAGCGTGGATCTTGGGCGAGGTTATGGCACGGGATATGATAAAAAAACCGTAGATGATGTCCTTGCTCTTGGTTCAACTCAAGCAATGGGAAGTCGAACTGCGCCCACATATAAGATTTGACAAACTAATAGTGAGAGTTACAGGTAGGCATGGGACGGAGAAGCAATTTAATGGTACAGGGACACGTGAATTACAGGTAGGCATGGGACAGATGAGCAATTTAATGGTACAGGGACATGTGAATTACAGGTACGCATGGTACGGATGAACAATTTAATGGTACAGGGACGCGTGAGACCGAGGAGGACAAAAAGGAGGCCGGGGAATTGGTTTCCAGCTTGATTACGATGGGAGAGAGAGGCTTTGATGGTATGTGACTCGACTACCAATAGGACAGCATCTAAAATTTGTGAATAATCTGCATACCTAGGAGTTGCAGAAAAACATTCAAAACAAAATATTTTTAATGCTTAATAGATCTCACCTCTAGTTGTTGGGCAGATCCGCATCGCTGGTTGTCCAAATCACAGATTTGGAATCGCTCATTGTCCTTTTTGGTGTTTTCTCGGCTTCATTCATTGTAGTTCTCGTTTTAGTAAATGGGATATCCACTTGAATAAGCGCTCTACAAACGGTAAAGAGATAAAGGCTTTTGTTATTGATAGGTTGTACAAGTGAATTTGGGATAAAGAGCTAGGAGAAAAAAAGAGTATTATATTGAAGAGTTTAACCCCACGTACAATCATCATCAAAAAACGTACATAAGTTCCAATATATCTTGGAGAGCCAAAATGCTTATTGCCCAATTAAGAACCAATTCCCATCAACTCCGTTGTGACACTGAGCGTTGGAAAAGACAGAAAAACATTTCATTTTAGAGTGTGAAGCTTTCAAAGACAGCGGAGACAGCTATATAATTATCTTGACAGCTAGCTCTTGGAATAACTTATTCAGTGAGGGGACACTGGAGAAATTGGGAGAGGAAAAGGGTTGATTAAGAATTAGAAGTTTTAAGAATTAGAATTAGAGGGCTTTGCTCTACAGCTTAGTATGGGAATATGTTGTAACCTTGGCTACAACTATAAATAAATAACTACATATTTACATAATAATATATAAATAACTACATTTCACTAAAAATAAATAAATCACTACATATTTACATAATAATATATAAATTAAAATTTACCTAATAAGAAATTTGATCTCTCTTGGTGCTTAATATATCTTGATCAGGGTTTAAGATAAATCTTACGGTAGTACGACAAAAAAGACCTCAAGCCATCTAATTCAATTATTCACATCAAAATTATATATATATAGTACAATGAGTGATGTTTATGGTTGGTAGTTGAGTCTCCCTCCACCCCTGTGTTCCATGGAAAGAGGTCTCACAAGTATTTCCTTAAAAAAAAAATATAATCAACTCATTTAAGACAAAAGGGATAGAACATTTAACACTTTTATTTGACCTCCATTCTCCATCTAAATATCATCATTCTCGAAATCAAGAGGCTCCCAATCATCATTGTTGTGATCAAGAGGGTTTTTGGCTTGATAAAAGTTGGGGGTTATATTAATGCGGGGTTAATGTATTAAGAGGTTATATTTGTACAAGTGTTAAAGGTTCTAAGGGGTATATTAACTACTATATCAGTGTATGATTAGGAATTATATTAGTATGGGGTTAAGGGATACAATTATTGTAGGTTGGATGTTATAATATGGATTAGGTTAGCTCAATCGGTTGAACCATCTTCTCAAGGCATGTTGTTTATGGGAAAGCCATAAGTCACAACTTCAAATTCAGTGAAGTCCCTTGGGGTTTCTAGTTGCTATTACGATTGTCGGTGCAGTAGTTCTCCATTTGGATATTATATGAAAGAAGGATGATCATATAAGGTTTTCCTCAAAAAAAAAAACATTATAGGGGTCCGGGTTATATTAATATGGGGTTAGGGAATAAGAGTTATATTAGAGAATGGGGGTTATATTAATATGAGGTTGGGGGCCTAGGGGTTAGGGTAAAGCGTAAGGGCGGGGGTTATATTGAAAATAAAGGTATATGTAGTATATTAGGGGTTATATTACTATGGAGTTGGGGGATAAGGGTCATATTAGGCTTAATGATTAATCAAGTTATATTGGAGTTTTGAGCTAGGGGTTATATCAAGGGTAAAGGATAAGGGGTATGATGAAGGGATACGGATTTAAGGTTATATTAGTACACATATTAAGGGTTATATTAGTATGGGGATTAGAGGTTATATCGATATTGGGTTAAGGGTAATATTATTAAGGGTAAGGGGATAAAATCATATCATGGATCAAGGGTTATATTAGTATAGAGTTAGGGTTCAACTTGATATGGGGATGCAGACTATATTAAGGTTGAAGGGATAAAGTTTATTAGGATTTAGGGGTTAAGACTATATTAAGGTTGAAGGGATAAAGTTTATTAGGATTTAGGGGTTAAGGGTTATATTATTATGGGTTTAGGGGTTGCTCATAGGTTTAGAGGTTAATTATATTGGCATGGGTTAGTAGTATGTTATTATAGGGTTAGGGTTATATTAGCAAGGGGTTATGGTTTATCTTATTGAGGAGTTTTGAGATAGGGGTATATTAAGAACCAAGAGTTATATCCTTATGAAGTTGGGGATTAAATTAAGCTTGATATTTTAGTTGTATTGGGGTTTAGATGATATGCGTAAGGGTGATATTAGAAGTTAGTGAATGGAGGTTATATATGGAGTTAAGGCCTAAGGGCAATAATAATGGGGATTTAGGGTTGTGTAGGGTTATATGTTATATTAGTGGTTAAGGGTTATTTTAGTATAAGGTTAGGCAATACATGTTATATTAATGGTAAGATGTTATATTAGGGATCAAGGATTGCATTAGTAAGGGGCTAAGAATGTTGGATAATTGATGATGAGGGTTTATATTATGGGTTAAGGTTTAAGGGTTATATTGGTAAACATGTTACATTTGCAAAGGTTGTATTGACAAAGGTTATGGATTTTATTAGTGGTTATTTTCGTACGAAGTTAAGAGATACATGTTATATTAAGGGTAAGAGGATTTATTTAAGGATTAAGAGTTATGTTAGTATGTGGTTCTATTAGGTTTATGGACTAGGGTGGTATTAGAGGTTATATTAGTGTGGGGTAGGGGGTTACGATAATAATGGGTTATATGTTACTTTAATACACGAACCATAGTTTCATTAGTACAAGGTTAGGTGTCAAATCGGCATGAGGTTTAGAGGAAGGGGTTATATTTAGAGTTTTAAGGTTTAAGCTATTATTAGAGTTCTTTGCATTTCAATAGATAACGATAGCATAAGATAGGATCACTGAAAAATACACAATCACAAGAGACAGATCATTTATCCTGGAAAACCCTCATGGGGGAGAAAACCCAACAAAACTTCCTTATTATAGATAGCCAATACAATGCCAAGAGATAACTTAAACAAATATAGAAAGTCCTCTCCCAAGAATGTGCCACTCTCTCTCTCTCTCTTCTCCAATTGTAGCTCTGAAACTTGTTCCTCAATGAACGAGTGAGTGTATATCTAAATGAGGCGCTAGCCTCCTTATTTATACAACTCTGTGTGGAGGTGTCTCTTCACTGGCAGGGCCGACTTCTTCGTCTAGGTGGTTATAACCACCTTTAATATATTATGGGGCCTCTTTAATATATTCTGGGGCCGACTTCTTATTCTGCCTATTACAATTATGTTTTGACCAATCCGCAAAAGGGGATTTGGTATTTTACAATAGCCGACATGATCAATCTGCAATGGGGATTGATCTAATGAATAATACATCAATAATAATTAGAATGCACTTTGCAGTTACATTATTTCAACACTCCCCCTTAACAAGAAGGGTATTCTATAACAACATCAGGCGAGAGAGAGGACAACATCATCAACAACATCAGGTGGGTCAGAGGACAACATCATCAATATCATCTTGGAACACTGACTGGCGTATCTATAAATCATCGGAATTTTTTCTCATCGACAGCATCGTCATTCTCAAAGGAATGAAATCATCATTTGCATCAATATGGATTAGTATAAAACTAATACATCATTATCACAGCACGAGGCTGGTCACATCATCACAGCACGAGGTGGCTTATCATCACAACACAAGGCTGGCACATCATCATAGCACGAGGTTGTCACACTATACAACAATTAAGCTAGAATCACAATACTGGACTGGCTTTACATCACAGCTATCAAGTTGGAAGCAAAGTACTCGTCTTGCTTTTAGTCACATCAATCAAGCTAGAAGAACAATACTCGTCTTGCTTTTCATCACAACAATCAAGCTGGAAGCATGGTACTCGTCCTGCTTTTTGTCACAACTATAAAGCTAGAAGCACAGTACTCGTCTTGTTTTTCGTCACAACAATCAAGCTAGAAGCATGGTACTCGTCTTGCTTTTCGTCACAGCTATAAAGCTGGAAGCAAGGTACTAGACTGGCTCTACGTCACAGCAAATATGATGGAAGCACAGTGCTAGACATATCTCAACACAACAACTAGACTTGCTTTACGTCACAACAGTTAGGCTGGAAGCACAGTACTAGGCATATCTCAACACAACAACTAGACTTGCTTTACGTCACAGCGGTTAAGCTGGAAGCACGATACTAGGCACATCTCAACACAACAACTAGACTAGCTTTACGTCACAACGATGAGGCTGGAAGTGCAGTACTATGCATATCTCAACACAACAACTAGACTGACTTTACCTCAGAGCGATGAGGCTGGAAGCGCAATACTAGATATATCTCAACACAACACTACTCCCCCTTTTGAGGGAGGTCCTTTCAGACTATACCAAGCTTATCTCAAAAGTGCTCAAACTTTACACGAGATAGAGGCTTGGTCAACACATCAACAACCTGTTCATTCGTGCTAACGTACTGGAGCTTTATGGATCCTCTTTGCACCCTGTCACGGATGTAATGATATCGGATCTCTATGTGCATCAACTTGTCATGGAATACAAGATTCTCTGTCATCTTTATGCAGCTCTGGTTGTCACATAGGATCGTGGTTGCTTCCATCTCTAGGTCAAATAGACCGGTCAACAACTTTCGAAGCCATATAGCTTCGCAGCTGGCAGAACACGCAGCAATATATTCTGCTTCTGCCGTATTGAGAGCAATGTTGGATTGCTTCCTACTCTGTCATGAGATCATGGCTGATCCCAAACTGAAACAGTATCCTAAAGTGCTCTTCCTATCAGAGACACTTCCAGCCCAATCTGAATCAGTGTACCCACTCAATGTGAAATCATGATCTCCATCATAACTGAGACCAAAATCTAATGTACCTTTAAGGTACCTCATCACATGTTTTCCAGCAACTAGGTGAACATGTTTGGGTTCTACCAGAAACTGACTCAAAGTGTTCACAAAAAAACAAATATATGGTTGGTGTTCGTCGGGTACATCATCGATCCAATGATCTGTCTATACAGTGTGGCATCAATCAATTCTGACGAAGTGTCGACCAATAGCTTCAGCTTCATTTCCATGGGTGTAATCATGGACTTGCACTCTAACATGTCGAATCTCTTCAGGATTTCGACTGCATGCTTCCCTTGGTTAGGGAAGATCCTCTCTGAACTCTACCATACCTCAAGACCTAAGAAATAATGCATTAGGCCAAGGTCTTTCATCTCAAATTCTGAAGCGAGCCTCTTCTTACATTCAGTGATCAGCTTTTCTTCTCCAGTTAAGATTAAGTCATCCACATACAACAATAATACCACTGGCTCATCGTTCATAACCTTGAAGTAGAGGTTAGAATCTGCTTTACTCTTGGTAAAGCCCAAGCTCGTCAGAAAACTGTCTATCCTTCCATACCAAGCTCTAGGAGCTTGCTTCAATCCGTACAGAGCCTTCTTTAGCTTGCAGACACGAGACTTCCCGTCTTCAACTTCAAATCCTTGAGGTTGCTCTATATACACTTCTTCTTCGATGACACCATCTAGGAAGGTTGTCTTTACGTCCATCTGGTGTAACTTCCACTTCATCTTAGCTGTAAGGGCTATGATGGTTATGATCGAAGTGTATCTGGCTACAGGAGCGAATGTCTCTTCATAGTCAATGCCTTCTTTTTGAGAAAAGCCACGAGCGACAAATCTTGCTTTATGCTTCTCGATACTTCCATCAGTAGCATGTTTTATTTTGAAGAACCATTTGGAAGATACCACATCCTTGCTCTTCGGTCTGGGAACTATTTCCCATACATCGTTCTTTATTATGGATTGGTATTCTTCTGCCATGGCATTTTTCCATTCTTTCTTCTGAATGGCTTCTTCAAAGCAAGTAGGCTCTTTCTCTAGGAGATCACGCATCAAAGCCATATAACTGGAGAATGGCTTAGGTCTCTTCACCTGTCTCGTGGTTCCTTCAGGAACACCATACTTCTCTCCATCTTGAATAAGCTCTCTTTCCCAAGCAGGCTTTCTTTTATGGGAGATCGTCATCTGAGGAGGTTCTTGAAATTCTACTATGTCATGATCTTCTAGAATTTCCTCATCAGGGGAAGTTACAACTTCCCTCACTGGTTCAGCAACTCTGGGAACCTCCCTCACTGATTCTGCACCTCTGGGGATTACGGGTTCCTCTTCATATACTTCTTCAAGCTGTCATCTTCTTGATTTCTTGAGCAATGCATCTTCATCAAAGGTCACATCCCTGTTGATCTCAATGTGATGGTGACTTGGTATATAAATCCTAAAGGCCTTGGAGACCTCACAGTATCCCACAAATATTCCCTTCTTTCCCGAGGATTCCAACTTGTTTCTCTTCTCTTTCAGAATATGTATAAATATTGGGCAACCAAATATTTTGAGATGGCTTACTTCTGGCTTCTTTCTTGTGAACATCTCTTCTGGGGTCTTGAACCCAAGTGCACTGTGGGACAATCAGTGTTGTACATATACGACTGCCATTGCTGCTTCTGCCCATAAGTACATTGGAAGATCTTGATCATGGATCATGGTCTTCACAGCTTCCATTATCGTTATGTTCTTTCTTTCTGCTACACCGTTTTGTTGATGATTATAGGGAGTGGTGAGCTCCCTCTTGATCCCAACATCTTTGCAGAAGTTCGCAAACTCTTTTGAGGTGTATTCTCCTCCATTATATGACCTGAGTGTCTTGATATTTCTTTCAGAAAGATTCTCTATCAAGGCTTTGAATTCCTTGAATTTACCACTAATGGAGGATGATGGCATTGGGCCACACACATCTGAATGAATGAGTTCTAGGACTCATGCTTTGTTGTCTCTCTTCGGAAAAGGGTTCTTGATGTTCTTCCCTTGTGCACATCCATTGCACACGCCTTCATGGTCAACCTTGAGTTCTGGTAGACCTGTGAATGCTTTGCATACATATGGTAGTGCCTTATAGTTGATGTGGGCTACTCTTCTATGCCAAAGTTCACGTGGATTCTCAATGGCGTGGGTCATGGCAGCTTCCGAGTGACCCTTTAGCTTATACAAACCACCTTCTTCTTTTCCAATGATGATTGCTTCTTTTATGGTTTCTCCTTTAGTACGTTGCCTTCTGCAACCTTCACTATAGCTTCCTCAGGGTTATTACTGTGACCTGGAACAAGGTCAACAAAACAACAAGCAAGAATAATATCCTTTTGATATTATAAAGCAATAGCACGAACAATCATCACAGTAGCTCCTTTAGAGCTATCACTTGTAACTTGTCTGAAGCAAAGATTAAAGGTAAGGAGTACAATACGAAACGAGGTCAACACTCTCATAGTGTTGTGATCAAACATTCCTCCATGGCAACCTAGAACTAACGATTTCTCCTGGAACTTGGAGTCTTGTCCTTGAGAATGAGTGTGCTACTACTTTCCTTCCAAGTCTCCTTCACTCAAGATGACAAGTGTTTTCTTTAACCTGTCTTTTGTACTAGGACAATATGCTCTCTTGACAGAAGGTTAGGTTAGAGAATAAACTCTGTGATCTCTAGTTTAATCCATCTAATAATTTGATCATAGCTTCAACATGCAACACTGATCAAGATAATGGCATAACAAATAGATGCATACCAGAATAATCAAACCTGAGTTACATTATTCTTCTGACTGTGTTGGATCTTGAGATCCTTCTGGATCTATGACAAGAGATCCCTTCTTGTGCAAATACTCTTTAATGTTTTAACCATTTAAACATATGTGAGTACATACCTCTGATAGCATTTGCAGGTAGTGGCACCATCTGGCAGCAGCGGTAATCATTACCAATTCTTAAAAACTTCAAGGGTAACTGCAACTGGTATTATGGTTGATACTTCAACTGGTACTGCAATTGCAATTGATATTGTAACTAGTTCTGAGACTGCAACTTAGTGTTTTATGAGGAAACCCTAATTTTTCAAACTTCAAATTTTGAAATTATGATTTAGGGGATAGATGCGCTGAGTTGAGGCCAGTAAGCTGGTGCAGTCAGATTTTTGAAAATCCAACTTTTACCCCCTCAAACTTGACCAGCGGATTTCTGGACTGGTGCTTCTGGTACTTCTGGTACTCTGGTTTTCTAGTACTTTGTGAAAACTAGGGTTTCACTTTTCGGGAGATCTCGCCGCTGAAAAGTTGTGCTGAGGATGCCAAACTGATCCTTGAGGAAGGGCTCACTTTTCTAGATGGTTTTAGGGCTGAAATACTTCACCAACAAAAAGCCTTAATTTGCATGTACGACAACAGTGACGTTTTTCACTCTCTCGTGAAAGATGCTCTCTTCAGCTTAGCTATGAAACCATGTTAAGGTTTAAGCTATTATTAGAGTTCTTTGCATTTCAATAGATAACAATAGCATAAGATAGGATCACTGAAAAATACACAATCACAAGAGACACATCATTTATCCTGGGAAACCCTCATGGGGGAGAAAACCCAACAAAACTTCTTTATTATAGATAGCCAATACAATGCCAAGAGATAACTCAAACAAATACATAAAGTCCTCTCCCAAGAATTCGCCTCTCTCTCTCTCTTCTCCAACTGCAGCTCTGAAACTTGCTTCTCAATGAACAAGTGAGTGTATATCTAAATGAGGCGCTAGCCTCCTTATTTATACAACTCTGTGTGGAGGTGTCTCTTCACTGGTAGGGCTGACTTCTTCGTCTGGATGGTTATAACCACCTTTAATATATTATGGAGCCTCTTTAATATATTTTGGGGCCGACTTCTTATTCGGCCTATTACAATTATGTTTTAACTAATCCGCAAAAGGGGATTTGGTCTTTTTGCAAGATACCAGATATATAAAATATGCAGAACATAAATGAAATGCTAGAAATGACAGAATAACAGTAAAATATCCAGCACAATCTTCACAATACACAGAAATGATATACGAAATAGAAACAGAAATAACACTTTGAATCAGATAGCAATGTTCACAGGCCTCTTCGAGGGGGCAACCTCCAGTCGAGCAGCGCTCTGTTACAATAATATTCCAAGCTAGGGTTCTCATACCCTCGACTCCTATTTATACTAAAAAGAAGC
>ML842456.1:19755-39633 GCA_009831015.1 Picea engelmannii | reverse complement strand
AGCCAGCGAGCCGCTTTTGGTTCTCCGGGCCAGTGGAGTCCAAATACGGTCTTTTTTAATTCTCGGCGGAAGTTAACGCCCCTTTTTCAAGGTGCCCTCCACCACCATCGTGGTCTCTTTTCCGCACATCCCCTCTCAGCAGTGCTGCAATAAAATTTCATAATGTTATTTACATTCATCGACCTTCTTCATAAGGTCCATTTACAGCACATATTCATGCTTATGAGTTTTGCCATAGTCCTTGGCCAGTTCAGTTATATTTACAATCTGGGGGAAACAGGGTGTTACATCCACTCACATATGGATTTCCTCTCCCGACTTCGTAAATGCATTTCTTGCCAACCCCTATTTGTTGCCTTCTATTATGGCATATATCTTTGGTGCTTTTCGCCCGCATTTCTGATCTTCTCTTGCTGTGTTTGGTTCAATGGCAAAGGGAGGCATCGAGAGTTCGAGGAGGCATAGGGATAATTTGGTTGATGAGTTTGGAGATCTGCTCTCCATGGTTCAGGCTCTTCAAATCCAGGCCAACGGTCTCTCGACTCAAGTTCTCACTATTCTTGAGATCATAGTGCAACGTCGTTAGGGTCAACAACAACTCCAGGATTAGTGTGCTTGATGACTCAACTAGAATAAATTTGTCTCTACCCAAGCAATAACTCACCACCTAGGTCAGCAATTGGAAATTTAGATGTGGCATCCTCACTGGGTAATATCTAGTCTCTATTGGACTTGAATCCTCCTCCTCCAGGTTCCAAGAACTATGCTTTTTGGTGGACAGGGATCTTCCATGTCTCCATAATTAGATGTATAGCTTATGCTTACTCATTTTGGGGGTTTATTTCCAAATCTAAACAGTTAAACATTATGTAGTTATTTCTGAGTTTGACTATTTAGCTCTTCTCTCTTAGAGTTTTTTTTGTTGCAAAATCGAACCCCGGGGGTTTGAACTCAACAATTTTGAATTATTTGTACTTCTTTTACGTACTTTTATGCAATTTTACTTAATGAAAACGTCCCATGTTTTTATTAAAAAAAATTAGTTAAAAATCATTTTCATATATATAATTAAAAATAATTAAAAAACATTTTCCTATAAACATATATAATTAAAAATAGTCTTACTATAAATACAAGTGGTCAAACTACATCCTAATACTCTACTCTCAAACCACATCCACTCCCAATACATAAGATACAAAGAAAATTAAAAAGTCATACATGAATCTAATCATTAATCAATTATATGATTTCAAATAAAAATGATATATTTCACACCAACGTATTAATGATAAACTATGATTGAAGTACAGGGCGTTAGGGAAGTGTATTGAAGATGTGAGGGATGCTTATTATTTCGAAGGTCGACTCCTCTCTCCCACTAATCTTTGTGATAAGTTGGGAGGGCATCGAGGAGAGGGCTGGGAGTTACTCCACCTAGTCTCGAAACATCTCTCAAGTATAAATTGGTGGTTATTGGGAGGGATAGAGTTAGTTAGGAAATATGAAGGTGGCAACATGCAAAGGAGAAGTCAATTGAAAGGAAGCCATAATACTAGCAAACGAAAGCCCAAACAAAGGCCAGGGAAGCATTGGCGAGATGCAATAAAAGGTTCCCAATTGCAATCAAAGAGGAGGTAAAGCAAACATAAAATTAGTTCTTTTACTCCTTTGTGTTGATCATTAGGGTAGAAATATTTTTTATTTATTTTTAATGAAATGGATTGTTGGTTATGTTTATGTCGATACATCTAAATCTCTTAGAATAGAGAGTTATGTTGATATCATGAATCATTTTCTTAATATTTAATTTGACAAATAATTTGGAAAAAATATATTTTTTTACGAATTAATATACAAATAGTTACATTCTTTTTCATATATATAATGTAACCGACATTTTTATGAAAGCATTTTATATTATAAATTATTTATCTTAAGTTGTGGTGTCGAGATAATCTCTAAAATTAAAAGCATATCTTATAATTTGTTAATTTTGTATCCAATCAAACTTAAAACATGGCATTGGATATTTTCTAAAACATCTTGGGTTGAAAGAATTTGTCATCTTTATGACACTAAGAGGGTTAAAGATGAAAAACACTTTCTCTTAGATTGTCCTATGTACACTCAAATTATATCACAATTTCAAAATATTTGTTACAATATTGAATTTCCTAAAATTTTCACTCTATCAAAAATATGGTAATTTAGGAACTCTTCTCTTAAAGCTTTTTAAACACAAAAATATAATTCTAAAGAAACCTAAGTAAATTTCTTACCTTTCTTAAGGTACGAGAAATCAAATTTGGTCTCAATGGACATTAACATCATCATCATCATCATCATCAATATTATTATTTTAGCCATCGAATTATGATATTATTTAAATTCTTTGTGATAAAAATTAACTCCAATTCAAATCACAATCCCCGCACTAACTATCTTCTTAAAAACCACACTCAAATAAGCTAAGCATGATGAGGGTGGGGGAGATAACAAAGGAAAACATATTATTATTGTATGTTTTCCTATATTATCTCCTTCCACCCTATATTCCCATATTTATATGTTTTCCTCTATTATCTCTCCCGCCGCCACCCCCTCCCCATGGGGTGTAGGGGAAAATAACATAAAAAATCATATTATTATTATATGTTTTCCTATATTATCTCCCTCACCCCATATTATATCCCCACACAAGAATATAACAAAGAAAAACATAATTTAATAATAATAAGTTTTCTTATATTATCTTTAATTTTTCACTAATTTTTCATTCATGATACTTCCATATCCAACATAAATTAAAATTAACAAACATGATTTTAATATAACCATAACTTGATTCAACATAAAGAAACACATAAACCTAAATGCTTATACATATAAGCATAAGTTGATTAAACATAGGAGAAACACATAAACGTAAATGCTTAATAGGTAGAACAATATTTCAAACATATACCAATGTTAATGTGATGTCTAATGTCCACCTAATCCTCCCAACGTGCCACTACAAATAAAAAGGCAACATTATTCAAAAGTATTTTAAGTAATTATTAATTGTTTAATGTCCACCTAAACCTCCCCAACATGCCACTGGCAACACTATTCAAAAGTATTTTAAGTGATTATTAATTGTTTGGTGAAGAGTTAATTTGTTCTTCAATTATAAGTTGAAGAAGTTTAAAAATTATAAGTTGAAGAAGTTTAAAATTTATACTTTTAAGTGATTATTAATTGTTTAGTGAAGAGTTAATTTGTTCTTCAATTATAAGTCGAAGAAATTTAAATATAAGTGCATACTTACTCTATTCTTCTTATATATTTTTAAAAAATCACATTAACTATACAAAAGTTTAAAATGAAATTCATATAGAAAATAATGTGATCACTTTTTAATAAATTATAAATTTTTGTTTTTATTATTATTTATATTATAAATTAATTATATGAGAGATAGTATGTTGGATTTTTAATAAGTATATTAATATAAAAATAGTTTTGAGTTTTATATTGATAAAGTCTTGATCTTTTGTATTATTTCATTCTTTTTGGGTACCATCTTTAAAATAAGGGAAAGTATATGGTGAGTTTCCTTAAGATATGCATTTCATTGAAAAAACAACATTCAAACAAGAGTTGTGTGTAACTTAGTCCCAGTGTTATTGATAAATATATTAATGTTTTTTTACAAAAAGATTAGTGAATTTAGTGTTTTTTTACAAATAAATTAGTAAATTTAACTAAGAATGGAAGTATTATTCATGGAAACGAACATAAACCAATATAATTTACCATATTTAAGAAATGTGGATTGAACTTTATATATATCACTTATGCATGTGTAACCTTAATATCTATGATACTACTATGTAACTATTATACATATAGATAGAATAGATTGTAGAGGTGCCTCACAGGTGCCTCACACTTGTTTTTGTTCAAAGTTACCTTATTAAAAAACAAAACTACCTTCTAGTTGGTACAAAATAAACATAACCAAGAAGCCTAATGATTTGATTTAGTGGGTTATTCTTCTAGATTCTTTCTTGAATAAAATCATAAATCCATGATTGCTCATTGATGTATATGACCAAAAACATGGCATATGTCTTAGTTCAACGTGAAATGAATCATAAGAAAAACCATCCCATGAATTTGAAGATATTAAAAAACAATATCCCACGAACAAAAGACTCCTACAGAAACCAAAAAATTTCTACGAGAGAATGCTAGATCTATTAGATCCGTTGTGCATAAAATACATGAGAATGTCACCTATTTATAACAATGAAGGAGGCTCAACGTTTAGCAAGAAGATAACTATCACACCTGGGAAGATAAGAATTCCTACGTGAGCTTACAACTAATTCTAGTTGTATGAATTAGAAAAAGATGCATTGGAAAATAACACTAACACCCTCCTTAAGCGAAATATAGGGAGTAAAGAAAGAAAAAATGGGTCCCAACAACTAGGCTTGCTAAGGTACCCAAGTACAAACTACTCTCATGAGCGGAGAAAAGGAGAAAAACATGTAGTAAAAAAACTCATCCCCAAAAGAGAGAAAACAACATAAACAAAAAGTGAAGGTAGGAGGACTAAAGATGAACCCCCAAGGACAACTTCACCACAAGCACTGATCATAACTGAAGAAAACGAGGTGATGCCAAAGGTTTAGTGAAGATGTCTGCAACTTGCTTTTCCACAGGCAAATACTTCAAGCTGAGAACACCATCCTGGATGAGTTGTCTAATGAAGTGCAAGTGGATCTCAATGTGTTTTTTCCTTTTATGCTCCACTTGGTTGAGAGAGATGTGTATGGTACTTTGATTATCACACCAAAGAGTGGTAGGATGATCATGTTGAATGCCAAACTCTATCATTCACTATCAAAGGCAAAGAAATTCCTGACTAGCAAGAATTGCAGCGCGATACTTAGCTTTTGTACAGGATAATGCAATTGTTGATTGCTTCTTTCTTTCAATCATCAACTAAACCAGCCCGGTTAGAATCTGTGAAGCCCACAAGATGAGAAGCACCAGAGGTGTGTTATCCCCCATTTCTAGGGACAACTAAAGAGATGTTGTCTCGAGGCCCTCAAGTTGCAGACATGGAGTACCAAGAGGCAGATGAGTAGACAGGGGCCCCTATCATACCACACATCACCATCTAATCAATGGCGGCAGCATCCACCAACCCTGCTTGGCCCACACCCTCCTTGGGATATCCTGGATGAGGGACGTTGCCTTTGGAGGCATTTGATTATCCATTAGAGGTTACTTGCTAGCCTTCCTAGCCCAAACGTTTGCCATTGGAGGCCATACTCTTCTCTTTTGGGGCATGACATCATCACTTGGAAGGATAGAGTTTGATGGTGCAAAGTCTTGAGATTTTGCAATATTTGATTCGCCTTGGGTACCATCCTTAAAATAAGGGAAAACATATGGTGGGTTTCCCTAAGATATGTATTTCATGGAAAAAAACAACATTCAAACAAAATTTGTGCGCAACTTAGTCCCTGCCTTTTTGACAAATATATTAATGTTTTTTTTTTACAAAAAGATTAGTGAATTTAGTGTTTTTTTACAAATAAATTAGCGAATTTAACTAAGAATGGAGGTATCTATTCGTGGTAACGTACACAAACCAATATAATTTACCATATTTAAGAAATGTGGATCAAACTTTATATATATCACTTATGCATGTGTAACCTTAATATCTATGATACTACTATGTAACTATTATACATATAGATAGAATAGATTGTAGAGGTGCCTCACACTTGTTTTTGTTCAAAGTTACCTTATTAAAAACCAAAACTACCTTCTAGTTGGTACAAAATAAACATAACCATGAAACTTAATGATTTGATTTAGTGGGTTAATCTTCTAGATTATTTCTTGAATAAAATCAACAATCCATGATTGCTCATTGATATATATGAGCAAAAACATGGCATATGTCTTAGTTCAACATGAAATGAACCATAAGAAAAACCATCCCACTAAACCAAAAGATAAATTTGAAGATATTAAAAAACAATATCCCATGAACAAAAGACTACTACAAAAACCAAAAAACTTCTGCAATAGAATGCTAGATATATTAAATCCGTTGTGCATAAAATACATGGGAATGTCGCCTATTTATAACAATGAAGGAGGCTCGACATTTAAAGAGAAGATAACTATCACACCTGGGCATATAAGAATTCCCACGTGAGCTTACAACTAATGCTAGTTGTATGAATTGGAAAAAGATGCATTGGAAAATAACACTAACACCCTCCTTAAGTGAAATATAGGAAGTAAAGAAAGAAAAAATGGGTCCCAACAACTAGGCCTACTAAGGTACCCAAGTACAAACTACTCTCATGAGTGGAGAAAAGGAGAAAAACATGTAGGAAAAAAACTCCTCCCCAAAAGAGAGAAAACAACATAAACAAAAAGTGAAGGTAGGAGGACTCAAGATGACCCCCCAAGGACAACTTCACTACAAGAATTGATCGTAATTGAAGAAAACGAAGTGATGATAAAGGTTTAGTGAAGATGTCTGCAACTTTCTCTTCCGTAGGCAAATACTTCAAGATGAGAACGCCATCCTAGATGAATTGTCTAATGAAGTGCACATGGATCTCAATGTGTTTTGTCCTTTGATGCTCCACTCGATTGAGAGAGATGTGTATGGCAATTTGATTATCACACCAAGGAGCGGTAGGATGATCCTGTTAAATTCCAAACTCTATCATTCACTGTCAAAAGAAAAGAACTTCTTAACTAGCAAGAATTGCAACGCGATACTTAACTTTTGTAGAGGATAATGCAATTGTTGATTGCTTCTTGCTTTCAATCATCAACTAAACCAGCCTGATTAGAATCTGTGAAGCCCACAAAATGAGAAGCACTAGAGGTGTGTTATCCCCCCATTTCTAGGAATAACTAAGGAGATGTTGTCTCGAGGCCCTCGGGTTGCAGACATGGAGTACCAAGAGGCAGATGAGCAGACAGGGGCCCCTATCATACCATGCATCACCATCTGATCAATGGCGGAAACATCCACCACACCCTGCTTGGCCCATAGAGGAAATCAGGTATTGCTTCATGAGGTGACAAGTCTAATATTGTGGTAAGTTTCATTTTAATATTTGAAGCATTTAAACATGTTGCAAAGGATCCTTTCTTGATTTTGAAAACATTTTCTTTGAAATTATGTTTTTTCCCTATTTCACCTTGGTGAGTGTCATGGTTTCCTGGTAAGTGGCCGCCCTCAGGGAAATGGTTTCTACTAGGGGGTTTCCTTCAAGGGTCATCATATCATTCCCTCTCATACTTGCTACCTTCCAACATTTCTTCCTCTCTGTTTCCCCCGTCTTTTAGGTTTTCTGGCTTATTGACCCAAGAAGGGCATGTACCTCATTTCATGGGAAGAAGGTGCCATTAGGCTTGGAGGTGTCATAGCACAAAACATCGATCAATAGAGGCTTTCCTTGGGATCCCGAGAGAAATGAAATGCATCTCAAAAAAGTGAGGGACCCATAAAATAAATAATTAATAAATCAATAATACTTTCCAAGGTAGAGCGTTTGTGGGCTATCCATTTCCTTTTTAGTGCCCCTTAATATCTTTAACTTGGAAAGGCATGCAAACCAAGGAAGAGCGTATGTGGGCTATGCATTTCCTTTTTAATGCCCTTTATTGTCTTAAACTTGGTGACACATGCAAAATAAATGGCTAATAAAAGGATTGGAAAAATATGCCTTAAAAACAAAAAGAGGAAAAATATGTGGCTAGCCATCAACAAAGTCACCCATAAATGAGACAATACGAGCCGTTGTATGTCATGAAACCCCATACCTAGAAGTCACCCCATCCACCTCATGTTCACTACATGACCTGGAAAGGATTCTCCTTGGGAACATCCCCTACTTGAGGAATCGACTCACCCAATATGGCACTATGACACCCCTCCCATATCTAAATTTGACAAGTTGTATAAGGTCTTTGAGAATTTGTTTATTTTTAAAATGGGGGGATTTGATGCAAATGTTTGGGTGGTTCTTTCATTATATATGGCTTAATTGGCATGATAGTGCGAATTGTGGACCCTTGGAGGGCGTACTTCTTTGTCATTGCAGGTCCTTGACAGGTGAAAGATTGATCGTGAAGGCACAAGGCTCCTTGGACCTTCATTTGAGGCATGAATCCCACAGGTTGGATGATGTGCCTCCACTCCTTGGGATAGCCTGGATGAAGGAAATTATCTTTGGGGGAATTTGATTATCCATTAGAGGTGACTTGCTAGCCTTCCTAGCCCCAACGTTTGCCTTTGGAGGCCATACTCTTCTCTTTTGGGGCATGACATCATCATTTGGAAGGCTAGGGTTTGATGGTGCAAGGTATTTGATGACGATGTGGCATGGTTTGATGGAGAGGAGGACACTTGTTTTGCACGATAGCACTTGAGGACATGACGTGAGGCCTTTGGAGGCCCAATGACCTCACTTAGAGGGAAAAGGTCTCTCCTAGGAGGGCCTATGTCATCCTTTAGGGCATGACGTGACGTCACCCCTAAAGGGGACTTAATTTATGTATTATTTGAATTTTAAGTTGTAAAGGGGAAAATAGAGGAGGTTAGCCTCCCTAATTTGTGTTTTACCCTAGTTAAGTGGACAAATTAGTTTTGCAAGACCTTGTATAAATAAAGGTCTTACTCATTTCATTTGGACATAACTCACTTGAGAATTGCATACTTGTTGGCTAAATTTTTTGCCCTACTTGGGAAAATCACATATCTCTCTCTCTTATTCTTTGTGGATGATATTGCTTGTCTATTGGAGGAATAATCTAGATGATATCTCTTGGATGCTTTCTTCTTGCTCTTGTGATGGAATATTCTTGGTAAATAAGGGTTTAGCTTGCTAATTCTTGGACAAGGTAAGGAATTTATGATTTGTGTTGTTTCTTTCTTGGTTGCAAGGTTAATTTTGTAAAGCTCTTCGAGGAGTGTAAAAGCATACACCCTCCACTATGATCTATCTCTATTGTATTGGATAAGCTATTTTGCAAAGGTTGCTAGGAGGAGTAAAAGAGCTTACACCCTCCTAGATTTACCTTGCTAGGTTTTGTTTGCTCTAGGGAGTAAAAAGGCTTACACCCCTAGAGAAGTAACAAACCATAGCTCGTACACAAGAGACTCCATTAACCCAATTGACAAGGCACTAATCTACTTGCATTGGACATATAAAAGCATTGCATTGGTATACGTGAAAAGTTGATATTTTGCAATTGTCTAAGTTGGAAGTTATTCTTCACGCTTAAGGCTTCCTTGTGCCCTTGAGGCATCTTGATTGGCCAGCTAATTATTTTTTCTGTTATAAATCAATTCTACAGCCATTAGGGCTGCAACAAACTTATCTAAATGTCTTCATTTACTCACTATTCTACCATTGAAGTCTATTTGTAATCCCCGGTGATTATTCTACTAGTTGTTAGCTAAATCTTGGGTGGTTTACTTGCTTGTTTTTGTGGTTAGAATTTGTTATTGTAGCAATTATTTGCTACAGCCATTTGGTTGTTACAATACTTTCTGATAACATCATATAACAACCCTCTAACATCATCAAAACATTGCTCTAATCATTGGAAGTTTCTCTACTTATTGTTAGCTTTATTTCCAAGTATCTTGTACATGTTTTTGATTAATAATTTCTAGTTTCCATTACTTGTTCATTGCTGATATATATATTCCAATACTGGTGCGATTTTAGGACAACAAGGTTTCTTGTTGATCCCCTAGTGTTTAAAGGTTTGGTTTATCACAAATTGTCTTGTTTCGAGAAGGGCTAACATTGTTTTGCAGGTGCATGACCCTTGGCAACCATTTACCCTTTCACAGAACTCTTTCTCAAGCCTTTCTCCACTTCCAAGCTTTACCTATAGGGGATTCTCTCATCATTATTTCACTTTCCATCTCAATCCCCCTAGGATCACCGGGATTCCGCCCTTGTGGTGATTTCATCATCACTAAAGCGATGGGACTGTCTATCTAAGGTGATAATGGGTAGGTACTCCCATAGTTGTCACACTTCTGTGGATTTGGTTGAGCTTTTTCCAATCTACAAATTGTGCGATAACAAGGTGTATCAAATGCCAAAATTGGCAGTACCATGGATGTACCTCATAATATGCTTTGTAGCCTTCCAATGACTTTCAAGAGGATATTTAGAGAATTGAGAGACAATCCCTACTGCAAAAGAGATATCAGGGCGTGTGTGAGTCAAATACAATAGAATCCCAACCATTTTTTGATACGATGAAGGATTAACGCATGGTGAAGTGCAATTGGCAGAAAGGGTAACACCTAACTGAAATGGAGTAGGTATGGACCTACAATTAGCCATGCCAAAGCGTTGAAATAAATCAAGTGCATACTTTTGCTGGAAAATGGAGATCCCTTCTGAAGACTAAAGAACCTTCATACCAAGAAAATAGTGCAGAAATCCTAGACCTATCATATCAAACTATCCCATCAATGCTTCCTTGACACTATGAATCAGAGATGGAGAACTCCTTGTTAGAACTAAATCATCCACATACAAAACCATAATCAAGAGATCAGTGCCTTGCCTTCTAGTGTAAACCATAGGATTAGAATGACAATGATTGAATCCTCAAGTAGTAAAAAAATTATCCATCTTCTCACACCAAGCTTGAGGAGCTTGTTTGAGACCATACAATGAATGTCAAAGCATGCAAACAAGAGATGAATCTTGCATAAAACCAAGAGGTGGCTCCATGTAGATTTCCTCATGTAAATCACCATGTAGAAATGTGTTCTTCACATCCATCTGATAGGCTGACCAGCCTCAAGACGTGGTAAGAGAAAGCACGAGGTGTATAAAATTTATCTTGGAAACTGGGGAAAAGGTATCAGAATAATCAATCCCTTCAACCCATGAAAATCCCTTGGCCATAAGATGCACCTCATGCTGGTCAATAAATCTATCTCCTGCATATTTGGTTCTATATGTTGATATTATGGTATCTACGGGAGGTATTAACCTCCACGTGTAACCCTCACAAGAATAGAATATTTCGAGAAGCAAGAAGAAACCCTAAAGCTTCGGACATAACCCTAGAAGACAAGTCAGCTAAAAGAAATATTTAATATTGAGATTTTAGCCTCCAGAATGAGAAGTCGGACCAAACAACTAAGGAGAAGCAGTATAAATACAGGACGCCAGATCTCATTTGATACACATAGCTCGCAACTGCAGAAATGTAAGAGTGCGCACTGCAGAAACTGAGTAAGTGTGCGACTCTAGAGAGTAGCTACAGCAACAGCTACTGCAACCTGTGTTCTTGGTTTAGGCTTGGACATTCTATTGGTTATGGTTTGGATTTTATGCCTTGTGTGCTAGCTCTGGAGAGAGGTACGCTACATTGATTGGCTACTAGGCCTAGGGTTTGCTTCCAGAATTATTCTTTGTCAAGGTTAAGGTGCTCGGGGTGGTTTCGGCCTATGGTTGGGTGACAATATTGCTATATTTTCTATGATTAAACGAGCACACCTATTATTTCTAACAGGTTATGGGCCCACACTATCTTCGGACAGTCTAACCGCTGGAAGATAGATTGGGAGGATTTGCTCAGTTGCAGTTGCAGTTGCAGTCAGTTTTTGCTGCAGCAACGAAACCCTAACCCTCTTGTTGAGGCACCTTAAGTGAAGATATTGACCAAATTTCTAGATAGCCTAGTGCGCCCTAACCCAACGCACCTCCTAGTACTCTCGACCTCCTACTCCTCTTTGTTGTTACTCTGTGCACAACAACACTATCCTTCATGAGCTTTGAAACTTGAACCTCTAAGGGATTCAACCCTTGCCTTCTCCTTCAAATGGAGATTGGTGCCCTCTGGCAACTTCTTTCTCAAGCATTCTTTGTTGAGCCTACAGGGTGTTCAATGACCCTGTGAGTGTCTTCCTGTGACACTTCTCCTATCTCAGAACTCGAAAGAGTTCATTCTATGCACACTTGCACCAACTCGATGCCCTTCCTGGAAAAGTTCTCCAGAATCCTCAGTGACTCTGTCTTCTCGGTGCTTTCCTCTGCACCGTCTTACCTCCAAGGATTCCTACCGTCCGTTCAGGTCCTCAATGACTTCTTTCCAATATCTTGGCGTCAATTCTTCTAGACTTGACTTCCTCCCTAATCTTAAAGGATTTCGAATATTTTGAAGGCTTCGATGGTGTTTTCCAAAAGACTTTCTGGTGCCCTCCTGGTACCCTCTACGCTCGTCTCCTGGAGTCTTTCGAACTTAAACAAGTTCCCTCTATAAGCACTCCTTGCGCTAGGTATGCACACTCTACATACAAAAGTTCTACACTATCTCTTCTGAGCTTCATTTTCTGAACTGAAAGCATTATGTGTCTCTTCCATTTCTTTTTACTTTGTGGCAATTCAAATCAGTTCTGGCACTCGTCAACCTTCTGCAATACAAATGCGCAGACGACTAGAATTTGTCAAACCTTCGTTTCTCGAAATTCCTTCATCATTCTTAATAATCAAATTTAAGAAAATGTTTCAATTTCACGACTTTTTCGAGCTCTGCTCGGCTCTGTACTTTTCGGGACTTCGGGTTTTCGGTACCCGGGAGTTCATGATGCGTGACTCCCAACCTCTTGTCACTCCTATCCCCGAAATCTGAAATTCTTATTTACCTTATTCTTTGGGCCCACAACACAGTTGTCGCCCTTAACCACAATGGCACGTGGCACGTCCCGGAGGGTCCACGTCACCATCGGTGACGTTATCAAGTCCCACCATTCTTACCTGTCTTCTCTCAGATCTACGACGCAGATTCTTTTGGCGTTTTGGGGTTTCGAGCATCGGGAGTTCGTGCACCCCACATCTCAAACTCCCATCTGCTGAAATCCTGAAATTACGGTTTACTCCATCGCTGAATCGGACGGTCAACTCCCTTCCTACGATCTACGGTGTAGATCGTTTTGGGATTTTGGGTTTCAGAGGTGTTCACCTTCCTCACTTCCCGTCTCCCGACTTTGCGAAATCCGAAAGGTTTTCGCGACTAACTCGAGTGCGACTCCACCAGATCTAACAGTCGAGCCTTCCTCCTAGATCTACAGCGTAGATCTTCTCGGGTTTTCGGGTTTTCGGGAGTTCGTGTATCGCGATTCCCATGCTCCTGTGCAACTCCAAAGGGTTTTTAAACCCTGCGCACGTTTTCTCGATTCAACGTTCACGAGGGTTCGCTACTTCCCTCCCGAACAGATCCTAAGGCTCCAGCACTGCTGGTGTGGAGTCCTCTCTCCCTGTGGCCATATATCACACCAGCTGCGGTTTCATAACACCGCTATACCTCCTGAGCTTATAGGCACGGTCAAGTAACTCCTTGACACTCCGGACCATACCAGGGTCCGAAATTGGTCCTCCAGACACAATTTCTCCTCTCACCCTCGGTCCAAAGACCACTCAACTGGCCCATCTAGGCTCAATGTCGAAACCTTGGTTCTTATACCAAATTGTAGCACCACTTTTCGGTTACCAAGGCTTAATCACTCTTAAAAGAAAATTATAACACTACTTTGTACATAACTCATACATGCATTATATAATCCACATGTGTTTAAGCAAAGAAATACATTTAAGCTCAGAGTAAACATATTATTTACTGCTATAATAAACAATCAATAACATTAACATTAAATTGATATGCACAGCAGAATACATGATGATTATAATACACAGAGATACAGAAACATAATTAAAGCATCATCTGATACTTATCTTTTAACAGTGGTAGATTCCACCAACCAAGTGCAGGCCTTCCACGAACCTCCCAGCCTTAGACCGCACTGCTCATCAAGCTCAGCAGTGGGTCACCCCCGAGCTGGGACTAAGCTCCACCCTGAGACAAGGAATCCTAGGCTAGGCTGGGGTTACAGGGAAAACAACACACAGCCACAAGGAAGGGATTCTCTTCCAGGAACCACTCACGCTCACTGCCCACAGACCCTCATTCCCCACATGCTTGTTCCACCCCAGGAGTATACACCTTCTCTGTCACCTGGACAGTCCTTCGGCTGCTAACCTCCCTTGCCTTGGGTTACAGCAACAGACTGGACCAGAAGTCTCTGGGCTCTGTGGCAGCTACAGGGTTCCTTCCAAGAGTCCTCTCCTTCCTCTGCGCACTCTCTCACCTAGAGAGAGACGCTCACAGGCCAAAACCACCTGTTCATCCAACCTCAAACACCACTCTCGCCTGGAGAGAGTGTTTCACAACTAGTCACAAGCCATACACAGTCCTGCACTACACAACTGCAACAACCCATGGAAATACAGACACTGGCTTCCTCAAAACGGGTTCAGAAATGGAAAAATGGTCTCACGGTCATGGCTTCGGGACAGAGGCTTCACGTACAAGCTCCATTTCAGATAGAGGATACACACGGATTCCCCAGACACCACACAGGCTTTTCGGTTCAGAACTGAGGTGAATCTGGCTCTTTCGGAATCAATCACAGGCTTTTGGTTCAGTACAGAGGTATACACGGGTTTTCTCAGAGCCAGACACATGCTTTTCGGATCACAGGGACGCACGAAGGTTCTCTGCAGAACTCGGGTCCATCGTACTGCTCAGAGCCCGTACACGCTCAGGTCGTTCGATCGAATGGGAGCAGGAACCCCTCTCACAGCTCACCCCAACTGTTTTATTCGCATGCACAAGGGTTGACACTTGTCGCCCTGGGAACTGCATGCGTTCCACCAGCACGCATCACCTTCCTCATGGTTAGGAACTTAGGATAAAACATGAAATGCTCATGCCTTTTTGAAATAATATTAAAATATTATTCCCAAGGCTGAAGCCTGCTAGGCTTAACACTTAGCCCCCTTTCCCACCTTCCATCCCCTAATCCCTTGCCCACTCTGTGGAAGCTCAGTCCCCCATTCACGCATTCATTGTGGTCGGTCTGCACCTGGCGGTGTTTACAATTTTATTAAATGTTCTGCATGATTACATATACAGCAGCAGGCTCCTGGCCTTCAACACTTAGGCTCCCTGGCCTAACAAACACATAAGCCACCAACTTATAAAAACTTGGCTCACTAGCCTATAAAACATAATTACAATTCCTTTCAGAACATGATTTACAACAGGGCTCGGCCTTGGGGACACTACACATATCATCATCTAACCTGCAAAAGAGAAGTAAAACAGTGAGCTACAACAAACTAATTAATTAAATAAAAACATGTACATACAGGAAATAAGAAAGAGAAATTTATATTACGAAATGCGTAAATAAACATAAGAACAATCACCAGACTGCTGGTGGGCCCCCCAACAAGTCGTGGCTACCTTCTACAAGCACACCACGAACTTCAGTGGGCCGAATTCACCATGAAAGTTAAAAACACAGTTCTGGCACTATTCTGGCAATGTGAAAAATAAAAAGCCGAGTATAACGAGTTTATCTCCAATCTGATGGCTCTTCTACTTGCTTAACAATCTAATGACCATCCTGGTAGTATTTATAGTTTTACAAACCAAATGGTTGACCACAGGAGGGTCGAACCACCTCTAAATTCGGTAAAATACAATAAATGCAGCCATAACTAACAAAACGGAGGAAGCCAATAATCGCCCTCTTTGGACAACTGAAATTGAGTTGTCTTGAGCTTAGTAGCTGGAGGGGGCGACAACAAACAAAACCCACGTGTTCGATTTATCCATCACTGGCCGCCAATACCATAACTGACAACTCGCCTTGCGTTTTTATGCAATACTGGGTGCTGGAACGAGTGTCGGATCGGGTACCGGAACGAGTGCTGGATCAAGTGCCGGATCAAGAAACATGGTGCGTTTTTCCCTGTAATAGCAGAAAAACATGAATTAACTCTTGGAAGCATAAAAACATGATAAATTAAACTTGATTTAATCATAAAACACGAATTACACGTACCTTATGCTGATTATACCATTTTATCATAAAATTCTTCAAAAAGCTCCTTTGAAAGATGAAAAATGCATATTTACATATGGAAAAAAGTGTATAACAACGTCATGAAAATGATCATATCTCAGGCCCAACATTACCCCCACACTTACGATTTTGCAGGTCCCACTGCAAACAAAAAGAAGTTGCCCCTGGGAACTAGGCTTGCTGAGGAGGATCGGCTTTGGAAACTTCTCCTTCTTGTTGTGTAGGCTTAGCCTTGTGCCTATTGTGTTGCTTTAATTGTGCTATGAGGCTGCGATTATATTGGGTCATCCCATCGACCAACCGTTGAAGGGAGTTATCTTTTGCCTGAAGGATTGCATTGTCATGATGAAGGTGTGCATCTATTGTCTTCCTCTCTTCCAACTGTTGAAGAAGTTGATGGTTTTCTTTTTGTAGCTGCTCTATGGTTGAAATAGAATCAATGATCTCCGAGGAAGGCTTAGATCTTTTGAGGGATGTGGACAATCTATCAATTTTAGAATTTAGATTGGGCATAGGTGAAGTAGGAGTGATGGGAGATCGGAAAGGTGAGGTAGGTTCTGATTTTTTTTTCCTTAGTGGCTCTAATCCATCCGCAGAGACTTCTCTAGGTTTCTTATGAGGGCTCTCAAGGTCGAAGGACACTTGGATTGGATCCGAAGTAGGTGGAGGTTTTGCATAAGGCTTGGTTCTTATGTTCCGGGTACTCTTCCGAAAGGGTCCCTTGCCAAATCGTTTGGTTCCCCTCTTGTTTGTGGGAATGATGGGAAAGTCTTGTTGCATTACTTCTTGGGGCTTCTTAGGTGTAGGATTAAGAGAAAATGAAGGCATTGGGGGGTCAACAATAGGCTTCTTTTGGTATTTGTTCTTGGTCTTTTTCCCCGATGAAGAAGTAGGAATGTCAACAAGCTTTTGGTATTGTTCCGGCAAAGAGAGGGTTTGTGCAATGGAGTTTGGAGTTCTTGGAGAGTGAGGCTTGGATGGAGAGATAGTTTTAAGGCTAAGTGGCTTTCTGTCGGTCTTAAATGTCAAGTGGGGGTTTGCAAATTGGTAGATAAAGGCATCCCAACTTTGCCCATGTTTCTTTAGTTCGGTAAGAACAAGGAGTTTGATCAAACCGTGGTGGAAGAGACTATTGTGGGGGTTAGTCACATTTTTCCTCACTTGAGAGGACATCTTCTCCGAGCTTTTGAGAAAATAAAAGGGAAAGTTCAAGGGTTTATTGAATAGAAAATGAGCCAGTAATCTAAAATGACAAGCTTTGAAGGTGGAGTATCTACCTTCACATGTAATTAACCTTGTGATGACAATGAGGGGATTGATCAATTCTGGCTTTATCCACTCCTTAGCATACCCTTTTTCTCCTGAAATTCTCTTGAATTCGGGCTTAAACACCCTATTGTAACTTGAGTGCGGCAATTGATGATTCTTGAACCATCTATCTCCCATTCTTGGGATTTTTCTTCCAACGGCAATTGACTCTTCTGTGACTGCAAAGTTGAGAGACCCTGCATGTGTTATCTTGCCATCAAAACCAACTGCAAATTGCATAGAAAGACCATCATCATGGCCTTGCAAATTAGACAGAAATGGCCCCCAGCCAGCACGCAAAAACATTTCTCTGCACTGTGCGAATTCTGGAACGACAAACAAGTCTGAATAGGAGGAGGGTTCGTATCTCCTGGGCGTTGTGACAGAGTTTGAATTCACCAAGCAAAGGCGAAATCAAGCCAAGCAATGACACGGATTGGGCACGGTCTGAATGCGATTGGAATAGAGGGCAAATTTTACCAAACAAGGGTGCGAACAAGCCAAGAGATGGCACGGGTTTAGCACAGTCTGAGTGCGATTAGAACAAAGGGCGAATTTGGTAGAGGTTTGGCGCGATTCCTTAATGCAGGGCAGAGAAAATGGCAAGGGCAAATGAAATAATAGAGTGCCTAGCCTAATTTTGGATGCTCTTATGGTGGAGTACATTGCCCACATGTGCGCGTGAGCTGCCATGTGTGAAGAATTCGAATGCGATGGCAAGCTTGGGAGCAATGAATTGGTGCGTATTTAGATCAATGTCCAAGTCTTTTGACTTGGACATTTGATCATAACCATATGAAGCATCTTTTAATCAATGCCAGTAACAAATTTAATTGAATATAATTGAATTCTGGTTACCTAGAATCTAGGACAGTTACTGGTATGCAATTCAATGGCACTTCAAACGACATCTCATCCAGCACCTCATACGGTACTTCATCCGGTACCCCTGTGTTAAGTGCATTTTCGCCTCTTATAATGGATAGCCTGCAATTTTGAAGTGTTTTTGACAACCATAGTGGTTAATGAGCAGAGGCAGAGTGTTGCATCCTCACTCATTCTTCTTGCATATGACATATAATGTCAAAACCTATAATGAACGAGTTATAGCAAACATAAAACATGTATTGTCAAACCTACAGTATGCAGCTTGTAATGGAAGATAACCAATAAATAGTGGTCTGTTAAGCATGAGTTCAGTAATGTATAGCACACAAGAGTTAAGCATTTAAAAATAACATGACTATCAATGTAATAACCTGTATCATGGTAGTAATACAAAAATTCTTGCAAAGACTCTTTTCTCTAGGCAATGATCATTTGTCAGCTCATGAACCCCTCCCCCACACCTAAGTATTGTGACACCTCACAATCAAAAGTATAGGAAACTAGTCAGTATCCCCCAATAGCCGAAGATTTACAGTATGTCAAGTGTAAAGATGAAATTTCACAGATTGGTCTAACGAGACAATCAGGAGATGGCCCCACCTATAGGATAAGATATCTTATATATAGATAAGAAGAGGTAGGCAAGAGAGTTTCAAGATAGTCTTAGAGTCATTTCCCAATGGAAAGTTGATGAGATTCATTAACCTTATCTTAACCACACATACTCCATGTCAACTTTGTCTGTAAGTAATGACGTACATCAGGACAAGTTTACATTTATTATTTATTTTTGTCAGATTACCATCCTCGCTAGGTAGAATGCCCCACTGCCAGCAAGCCTGTTCAGTACTCCGATGAGTTTACCTAGTCATACCATAGGCCGGTACTCGCTGCCAACAGACTTGTTCAGTATCTCGGCGGGTTAGCCTCTTAAACCCTTAGAGATTGGTCCTCCATCTTTTAAGATTTTAATATAATATTGCTTCTGCAAGAAGATGGGGGGGCAGCTCTGAAAACAACTTTTCTTTCTTTTTGTTTTTAATTGGGATGGTATTTATGTTAGAGGATGACTTTCCATTATATTACTTAGTGATTGTCCCGATGTAAGGGGTACTTAAGCGGACGTGGCCTATCTAAAGATATGATATAATCAAACTATTTAGTGTGTAGTGGATAGTACCATTGAGAAAGAACAGAAAGGTATCTCTAGGCTCAACTTACTTTCTTCCTTGTAGTTATTGTGATGTTTCCATGGCTAACTGCTAATTAGACCTCTGTGTTACTCTTTGATAAAGACACTTGACTTACTTACTCAGGTTTCTTGGAAAAACTGTACGAGAGACCTTTAGGCTTGATAGTTATGGTATCACTTCCTTATACAGTGGTGAAGAGTTTCAAGAGCAACTGCTTTAGAATGCCTTAAAAATGATAATTTTGCAAAAACATGGATAATTACAATAAGTCACTATTCATTTGATGCTTTGGCAGACACAAAATTCAATTATAACAATGTTGTGAAGAAAGATCTTGAAACTGTGTACTCTAGGTGAAATAAATACTTACAGAAAATCCTTAGAATTGCCTTATTAACAAAAACTATTTACATATATACAATAGGAAATCTTAAAAAAAACTTTTCAAGAATAGGGGGGGGGGGGGGGGGGGGGGGG
>ML842456.1:0-19732 GCA_009831015.1 Picea engelmannii | reverse complement strand
TGTCAGCTGACATGACCTGTAGAAAATCCTCTCTGGAAATGGGCTTATGATAAAATTTAAGTCGGTGTCCATTTACCACAAAGGATACTTGTCCATCATCAATTGTTTTAATTTTTACAGTTCCATTGTCATATACAATGTCTACCTCGTAAGGGCCCAACCAACGGGTGGTAAGTTTGCCTTTGAAGGTTTTGAACCAGGAATCAAACAATAAGGCCCAATCACCAGGTTGGAAGTGTTTCTTTTTAATAAACTTGTCATAACACTTGCTCCTCTGGTTTTGGACCAAAATTGTCCATTGGATGGCATCTTGCCTGATTTCATCCAACTCATTCAACTGCAGGGCTCGTTGCTTCTGAGCCTCATCCAGGTTCAATCCTAATTCTGCGGCAATACAGAAGGTCCTTACTGGGAATTCTATTGGTAAAAGTACTTGTTTCCCGTACACTAGCTCATAAGGGGTATGCCCAATGGTATTTCTCCAGGTAGTTTGGTATGCCCACAAAGCCTCTAGGAGCCTATCAGCCCAATCTCGGTGATGTAACTGAACAATCCTGGTCAAGATGGCTTCCACAACTTTGTTTGTGGATTCTACCTGACCATTGGCTTGCGGGTGGTATGGAGAAGATTTACAATGTTTAATCCCATATTTCTCTGTTAGCTCTTTCATCAGCTTAGAAGTGAATTGAGTGCCTTGGTCGGTAACAATTTCACGAGGGACACCGAAGCGGGTAAAGATGTCTTCATAGATGAATTCGACAATAGACTTCTTTGTGGCCATAAATAGGGATTTTTCCTCTACCCATTTGATGGCATAGTCCGTACAAACCAATATATAGTTCTTCCTACGGGACATGGGTGAAATTGGTCCTACAAAGTCGAGGGCCCATTTTTTAAAGGGTTCTATCATAATTTGGGCCTGCAAAGGCATTTTGTCAGATGATGTAGGTCTTCCTAACCTTTGGCAACTATCACAACTTCTCACATACTTGGCAACATCTTTGAAAATGCTAGGCCAATAATAACCTGAATGTAACACCTTATATGTTGTACATTTGTCAGAGAAATGGCCACCACATGGTCCATCATGACAACTTCGTAGTATTTCAGGTACCTCGTCCTCTTGGACACATCTATGAATAATCAAATCAGGACCTGTGCGAAAGAAATCATGACCAACCCAAGAGTAATTAGCATTTTTTGTAATAATTTTTCACTTTTCATGAGGTGACAAATGAGACAGTAACTTCCTAGTGGCCAAATAGTTTGCCATATCCGCAAACCATGGGGTATTGACAGAGAGGGAAAAAAGGTGCTCGTCTGGGAAACTATCATCTATAGGGATATCATCATCCTCATTGTTTATTAAGGAAAGAAAGTCAGCTACTACATTATCCTTTCCAGGTCGGTCAAGCACAGTGATATTAAATTCTTGCAATAACAAGAGCCACCTAGTTACTCGGCCATTAGTTATAGGTTTGTTCATGAGAAACCTAATGGCAGAATGATCGGTGTGTACAAATACTTCATAACCTGTAATCTAATGACGAAACTTGTTAATAGCATGAACAACTGCCAAGAACTCTTTCTCGGTGACTGTGTAGTTTAACTCGGCAGGGGACAAGTTCTTGCTTACAAAATAAATGGCGTAAGACTGTTGGTCTTCTTTCTTCCCTAATACCCCTCCTATTGTTGTGTCGGAGGCATCAGTGGATATATGAAATGGGAGAGTCCAATTGGGCCCTCTAAGAACTGGTGCCACAGATAGCTTGGCTTTCAGGGTTTCAAAGGCAGTTTGACAATGCTCAGTCCAAACAAAATCAACATCTTTTATCAATAATCCAAACATAGGTGCAACAATCTTTGTAAAATTTTCAATAAACCGTCGGTAATATCTGGCATGTCCAAGAAAGCTTCTCACCTCTTTCTGAGTCTTGGGGGGTGGAAGTCTGACCATGACCTCAATCTTTGCAGGATCGACTTTTATCCCTTCAAATGAAACATGATGTCCTAGAACCACTCCTTCAGTTAACAACATTTTGCATTTTTCATGACTTAGGGATAGGTTCATTTCCTGACATCTGATGAGGACTTTTTCTAAGTTGTCTAAGGCTTCCTGGTAAGTGTTGCCATAGACTGTTAAGTCATCCATGTAGACCTCCACACAATCATGAATAAGATCGGCAAATATCCCTAATACTGCTCGTTGAAATGTGGCGGGAGCATTACACAATCCAAATGGTAAGACCCTATAGGCATAGGTGCCCCATGGACAAGTAAAGGTAGTTTTGTTCTAGTCCTTGGGTGCTATAAGAATCTGGTTGTACCCGTTGTACCCATCTAGAAAGGAAAAGTACTTCTTTCCAGACAAGGTATCTAGAACTTGGTCAATGAAAGGAAGAGGAAAGTAGTATTTTAGAGTGGCCTTGTTGAGTTCTCGGAAATCAACACAAATTCTCCATTTCCTGGTCACTTTCTTTGGGACCACTACAAGCGGGGATACCCACTTACTGTCGGAGATGGGATGGATAAATCTGACATTTAACAACTTTTGGATTTCCTCCTTGACTATGTCTTTGAGTGCTGGGTTCATCCTTCTCTGGGGTTGCCTAACAGGTGTTACTTCCCCCTGGGTGTATATATGATGGATGAATGTTTCAGGGTGTATACCCTTCATGTCAGTGTATTCCCTGGCAAGGACGCCAAAATGTTAGGTGATTTATATGTACTAAAAAAGACACTAAACTACCCTCAATTAAATTGTCAAACCGGGGTAAGTAAACTTAGAGTTGTAGCAAAATATATGCCGAAGGTAAAAGGTTGGTAGGAGTATAGTCTAACTAAGGAAAGCAACTATCTAAGGATAATCTACTCAAGCAAACCTATCTAATGAGCAAACCCTACTAAGCAAAATGAAACTAGGTAACCTAATTACTTTTGGGCCAAGGATCAATGGATAGTTTCTAAGAAAGCAAATGAAAACTCTATGTAAAGCAAACAATAAGCAAAAGCAAACTACTAAATATAATAAGCAAATGACATAAGAAAACTTCTTTAACTTGCCAACCTACATTCAATGAGCAACTATCCTATGAAAGCAAATAAATAAGCAAGTAAGAAAAAACACCTATCTAACCTATTAAAGCAAATAGACAAGCAAGCAAAGGCACCTAACTAACCTACTAAAGCAAAAGACAAGTAAGCAAAGGCAACTAACTAACCTACGAAAGCAAATAGACAAGTAAGCAAAGACTTCTCATTGAACAACTACCTAGCCTAAGAGGTAAGTGGACTAAATGCCTAATGCAAAACTATTTCTCTTGCATGAAAGGAGATTTAAATGCTCAATGCAATGCATGAAAGGAAACCTAGTTTATTGAGAGCAATAAAGACTACCAACTAAACTTATGAAAACAAGAAACTATCTCATCTAATCTACGAAAGCAAGAAACTATCTTTAATCTATGAAACACTCAAATGTAATGCTGGTGGTTGTGTGAATGCCTTCGGTGGTGACAGATGATATCTCAATGACACTTAACAACAAAGGACAGTTCTAATGGTATAAGCTCAATACTAACTTCAATGGCAAAATGAAAGGTGTGAAGTAAACAGCCCAATGAAAACTTAGCCATGATAAAAGTAATGTTAAATACCCTGCATATTCATGTATAAACCATCAACAACACAATGAGATCATCATTATCTAACTAAGCAATTTAATTGCATTTTAATCGATGAACGAAAATTGCGTAAAGGAAAACTATGATATGTCTATTCTAATTATTCAAGCTATGATGAATTAAAAACATAAATTAAACCATGATATCAAGAAGTAAATTGACAATTACATTAACCAATAACGAAGCAAATGAAATCTATCTAAAACTGAAGTAAGCAAACTATAACTAAGAACGGGAATTAAATCTATCCATCCATCAACATCCCTGTCAAAGAAAACTCAAATTAAAACTATGTTATGTTCTAATTAAAAATCTACTCTAAACTTGACTGTAAAATTGTAAAAGAAAGCAAGATTTAACATTTAACTGCATATGAGGGTTAGTAAAGAGGGAGAGACTTTTTAATTGCACACGGAATTAGTAAAGAGACTTGCAAGCCTGTTTCTAGTCCATCAAATCAACACATACTATCACATATCATCATCTAACCTGCAAAAGAGAAGTAAAATAGTGAGCTACAACAAACTAATTAATTAAATAAAAACATGTAAATACAAGAAATAAGAAAGAGCAATTTATATTACGAAATGCGTAAATAAACATAAGAACAATCACCATATTGTTGGTGGGCCCCCCAGCAAGTCGTGGCTACCTTCTACAAGCACACCACGAACTTCAATGGGCCGAATTCACCATGAAAGTTAAAAACGCGGTTCTGGCACTATTCTGGCAATGTGAAAAATAAAAAACAGAGTATAACGAGTTTATCTCCAATCTGATGGCTCTTCTACTTGCTTAACAATCTAATGACCATCCTGGTAGTATTTATAGTTTTACAAACCAAGTGGTCGACCACAGGAGGGTCAAGCCACCTCTAAATTCGGCAAAATACAATAAATGCGGCCATAACTAACAAAATGAAGGAAGCCAATAATCGCCTTCTTTGGACAACTGAAATCGAGTTGTGTTGAGCTTAGTAGCTGGAGGGGGCGATGATAAACAAAACCCACGTGCTCGATTTTTCTATCACTGGCCTCCAATACCATAACCGCCAACTCACCTTGCGTTTTTGTGCAATACTGGGTGCTGGAACGAGTGTCGGATCAGGTACCAGAACAAGTGCTGGATCAAGTGTCGGATCACGAAACATAGTGCGTTTTGCCCTGTAATAGCAGAAAAACAAGAATTAACTCTTGGAAGCATAAAAACATGATAAATTAAACTTGATTTAATCATAAAACATGAATTACACGTACCTTATGCCGATTATACCATTTTATCATAAAATTCATCAAAAAGCTCCTTTGAAAGATGAAAAACGCATATGTACATATGGAAAAAAGTGTATAATAACGTCATGAAAATGATCATATCTCAGGCCCATCAAGATTATTCCCAGATTGGGAGGGAGCACTTATGTGTTATTGATTTTTGGACAGTCATTTTTCAGTTCGAAAAATGGTCCAGGATGAGCAGTTCCTTTCCAGTTCGGAAAGTGGTTTGAGATTTATGACAGACAGACATTTTCTAGTTCGAAAAATGGTCCAGAACGGAAAATCATTTTTCGTAATGAAAATGGTTCAATAGATTGTTGATGTACCATAGACAGTGATTCCCCTTGTGGCCAGTGTGGGGGGATGGTCTAGGACAGTCATTCTTCTTGGAAGTCACTCTGAGTAGTGGTCAAGTAGAATGGTCCACCTCATCGGGCAGTCATTCTTTCGAAGTTCACAGTTGTGAGAAGTTTCGAATAATGGTTCATTTTTGGAGGTTGGTGCAGGACAGTCATTTCCATTAGGAAATGGTCAGGACAATCATTCCCTAGGGCAGACTCATTCTATCCAGGTTGCACTATGGTTAGTGCCAGAGGAATGTCCCAGTTAGGTGAATGGTCCGGGTTCAACGATCATGGACATGAATTCCCTAGGGAAGACTCATTCTCTCCAGGTTGCACTATGATAAGTGTCGAAAGAATGACCCAGTTAGGTGAATGGTCCAGGCTCAAAAAACAGTGACAATTATTCTTTTATGCTTGAGAAGAATAGTCCAGATAGCCCATGGCTGATGTTTTACTTTTTGAGGGCAGATGCTCTTCCAGATCTCACATATGTGAGTGGAAGAATGCCCCAGATGACTCAGTTTATATCATGATATTGCTTCTATGCAGGTTGATATCAAATGATATGATTGCTATGGAGATTGTATGTCTCTGGATATTATATGTATGCTACCTTGGTGGATGTGTTCCACCGGTTGTGACTACCTGTCATTGATTAAGTAATCGTGTGCTACTTGGTGTGGTTGTGTACCACTAGATAGTAGTTGTTTACGACTATGGATAGACACAGTTGTGTTCTATTGAATGACATTGTTATGATTGCCATGATGGATAGTCAGTATGTTGGTGGATAGACAATCTAAAGGTGGAAAATGGTCCAGGACATTTATTCTTCTAGGACATATGTCTGGATAATAGTTGTGTACTACTATGGATAGACACAATTGTGTTCTATTGAATGACATTGTTTCGATTTCCATGTAGAGTATCAGTAGTGTTGGAAATTATTTTCAACTAGATGGATAGTCAGTATGTTGGTGGATAGACATTCTCGAGGCGGAAAATGGTCTAGGACATTTATTCTTCTAGGACATATGTCTGGATTAGAAGAATATTCCTTGTAGCCCATGGCATGGCTTCCATCATCTGTTGAAATAGTTATTCTTCTAGGACATATGTCTGGATTAGAAGAATGGTTCTTGTATCACTCTGTGGAGTGAGTGACTTATTCAATATCATGCTTGATTACTCATATGGAGTACGGCTTCGAGAGATGATGGAGTTGATTCTATCAGATGATATTGATAATGATGAGGGTGCTCGTGATCTAATCATGAGATAGCCTGTATGGCTATGATGATGCTCATGATTGAATGGTATGTTTGTGCTCAAGACCAGTGCTTTCAATACATCCCTAACTAGGAGGGAGTGTTGATATTATGGTAGTTGTGGGAGGTATTAACCTCCATGTGTAACCTTGATAAGAATAGAATATTTCGAGAAGCAAGAAGAAACCCTAAAGCTTTAGACATAACCCTAGAAGACAAGTCTGCTAAAGGAAATAGTTAATATTGATTGTTTAGCCTCCAGAATGAGAAGTCGGCGCATAAAGCTAAGGAGGATCAGTATAAATATAGGACGCCAAATCTCAATTGATACACATAGCTCGCAACTACATAAATCTAAGAGTGTGTACTGCAGAAACTGAGTAAGTGCGTAATTCTGGAGAGTAGCTACAACTGCAGCTACTACAACGTGTATTCTCGGTTTAGGCTTGGACTTTCTATTGGTTATGGTTTGGATTTTGTGCCTTATGTGCTAGCTCTGGAGAGAGGTACACTACATTGATTGGCTATTATGCCTAGGGTTTGCTTCTGAAATTATTCTCTATCAAGGTTAAGGTGCTCGGGGGTGGCTTCGGCCTATGGTTGGGTGACAATATTGCTATATTTTCTATGGTTAAATGAGCACACCTATTGTTTCTAACACTATAGACCCATTTAGAGTAAACTAACTTCTATAACTTAGGAAAAGGAACAAGATCCCAGGTGTGATTCTTCATCAAGGAAGAATAATTTTATGTCATAGCAGAATCCCATCCAGGTATCCCAACAACAACAAAAAATTGTTGTGGATCATATGAAATTTCATGACTCAAACAAGAGAGATGAGTGGTTTGTGATTGAGTATGGTGAGGTTTAGAGGCAGAATAGATGAAATCGGTTGGCTCATAGCTATGCCTGTTAAGCCTCTTTTGCTTACAAAAGCTCATCCTCAAACGTTGTTCTTGATCAATTTGTTCATGTTCAGGCTGCTCATGTTCTATTGGTGTTGATAGCATATTTTCTCCTGCTTGGTTTTCATCTTCAAAATGTTCATCATATCCTTTTTCTACAAAAGCAAAACTGTTAACATGATCTGCACCATCACTGACATGAAAATATGTGAGAGGAGAAGAAAATGTGGGGTTGGAGCATCCATCAAAACAAACAACCCTTTGGAACAAGAATTTTTTTGAAATGGGATGAAATAACCTATATGCCTTTGTATCCTCACAATAACCAACAAATATCAGTGGTTGGCTCTTCTTCTCCATAACTTTGCACTTTTCATCTGGGATTAAGGCCCACGTTGGACTACCAAATACTCTAAAAGTAGAGACATTGGGCTTAACATGGCTCAAAGATTTCTTTGAAGTTATATGTAGCACTACCCTATGAGGCATCTGATTCTAAATATAATTGGCACAATTCACTAATTCAGCCCAAAAATAAAGTGCCATGTTCTTGGATTGAATCGTGCAATTTTCCATCTCTTTCAATGCTCGGTTCTTTCTTTCAACAACGCCATTTTGTTGATGGGTGTAGGAAAAGAGCATTGATGTTGAATGCCATGTTCTCTACATAAATCCTTGAATGCTTGATTGACATACTCCTCCCCATTACTTGTATGTAGTTTCTTGATAGAAAGAGAGGACTGCTTCTCAACAAACGCCTTGAAGTTCTTAAAAGTAGCAAAGCCTTTACTCTTGTACTTAAGAAAGTACATTGAAGAGCGACGTGAAAAGTCATCAATAAAGGTGAGTGCATGCTTACTCCCTGAAAATGAACGAGTTGGAAATGACATGAGATCATTATGTACCAACTCAAGAGGTGTTGTAGCACACAACGCCTTTCCTTTATGAAAAGGATCTTGATGTTGTTTGCTAAGAACACAACCTGGACAAACTCCATCGGTGCAGGAAACTTTAGGAAGACCAAGCACCAAATTTATGTGCTCAACTACTAAAAATACTTGTAGTTTAGATGTGAAAATCTTTCATGCCAAAGTCTACTCAAAGAATCAACATGTGCAATGAAAGAGGAACTAGAGTAAGGATCAAAACAATCAATACAACCAAGAACTATGATCAACTTTTCTAGAGGCAACCACGATGTCTATATTTTTTAGTTCTCGAATGACTACATCATTTGGAGAAAATTCTACTATTTTCCCATTACCAAAATGACATATCTGATAAAGAAGTAGATTTGCAGAGATGTCAAGAACAAGAAGAACATCATTGATGCAACCATCATCTAACTGCACAGTTCCTGATCCTAAAACATCAAGCTGCATAAAGTCTCCAACTACGATCTATGACATGTTAGAGTTGGATGTGGAAGGCAACAACTCATTAGAATGAGTCATATGGTGTGATGCACTAGAATCAAGCATCCAACTACCTGAAGATGCATATAAGGCTTGAGCAAATAAAACATGTCCTTTATTAGATGAAGAAGGTTTGGGCATTGAAATTTTGTGTTGTTGCGTGGCTTCAATCAAAGCTTCAAATTTCAACCAACATTTGGATTTGGGATGCCCTGGTCCACCAGAAAAATTGCAAGATTCACTTGACTTTTTCTTCCTTGTCTTGGAGGAAGACTCATGGGACTTGGCAAATGGAGAAAAATATTTTGTTTTCTATTGAGGCTTGGAGGGAGACTCGCCAGCTTGAGCAGAATATTTCTTCTGTTTATACCATGATTTTTGCTTACTTTTGGATTTATGAGCCGCAAGAGCTTGATTCTTAGAGCTAGAAAGAGCATCTAACTGCATAAGCTTAGATTATTCCGAATTAAGAGGCTCACAAAAAAGCTCAAAAGAGGGCATTCTAAATTCATATCTGAGTGACTCCATTGTAGAATAAAATACTTGAAAATGACCCTTTAGCTTGGAGAGAATCAAGAAAATGCAATCTTCATCTGATTTGTTTTTTCCACACCCTTTCAGCTGTGCCACTAGTAACTTGAAATTGGAAAAATAGTATTCAACGGATGCATGCTCATCAGGTACAAGCGATGACAATTTTCTTTCCAACTATAGGGCTCGAAATTCATTGACTTTACCAAATAAGGAAGCCAACCTGTCCCAAATTTCTTTTGGATTTTTACAGTCAACAATATAAAACAACAAATTATATGAAACATGCAAGCCAATCAAACCCATGGATTCATCTAGTTTGTTTCAATACGTAAATTTATTGATTCCTTGGTAAACATTGGTTGAGCCTCAACTAACGTTTTCCAAAGCTCTTTAGATTGTAACAGTTGTTGCATCTTAAGTTTCCATGTGTGACAATTATGGGGAGTCAAGGAGCTCAATATTTCTTGGTTCCACCATTTTTCACAAAGGAATTGCTACTTCAAGTAAACTCACCTTAGGGAGCCTTCTGATATCAAATGTTGCGAGGCCTATCTTCAATGAAATTAAGTAGCCAAGCTTTGAGGAAATTTCATACTCTCACAACCTTCCCACACAAAGATAATCATGAAGAAAGATAAGCTCAAAAATTGCAATGGCAATCCTACCTATTGAATTGAAAATTGCCACAAATAGAGGTCCTTGTTTTATTATACACCAAGATTGGAAAAGCTTCCCCAATGCTCAACATATTATTGCCCAAAATATTTAAACGCTGGTCTAACTTAATTGGCAACTACCCTTACCATTGATTAGTGCTAAGAGTCGTGCAATTGAATGGAGAACAAACCCATCAGTGTGACAAATATAGATATGGTTGTTGTTGATGTTGAAGTCGATCTTGGTGGCTATCAAGGGCTTGGAAACAACAAAGTAGGGGAGAGTGGTAGTGACACTGGTAAGAAAAAAAATGCCTCACAACAAACTGTCCTAAGGTGGTTGAACAATGCCCAACGAACATATCATATCAATCTATCTTATGCACAAATTAATGGACCTACATCCCCACATCTAAACTTTGTTTTTTGTTTTGATTATTAATGTTTAATGAAACAAAAAAAAATTCCCAAAGAACTTTAGTAAATACTTGATATTTGAAACCTGGCCAAATAAAAACCTTACATGTCAAAATGATCTTAGATCTAAGTGCAAGTGTGGATGCCTCCTCACCGATGCTTGTGCTCAGATAATCACACCCATAGAAGAACCACGTCCACGTCCACAAATTTTGATAGAATGTGAGCTAACGTTTAGAAAAAAACCAAATCTAAAACTAGTAATGTGCAAATGCAACAATGGATTTCAATCTGATTTGATCTAGCTCTTAAAGATTTGTTCTTGATCTTGAATATCACACATCCTGCAAATATCTCTCAGAAAAAATGAAGGGGTTTACAGAGATTGCTCTAATACCATGAATATATTCAAAAACAAAATCCCAAGAACAAAATACTACTGCGAAAAACTAAAAAACTTCTACGAGTGAATGTTTGATCCATTAAATCTATTGTGTATAAAATACATGAAAATGTCACCTATGTATAACAATGAAGGAGGCCTGACATTTAGCAAGGAGATAGTTATCACACCCAAACATATAAGAATGCCTACCTGAGCTTACAACTAATGCTAGTTTTATGCATTGGAAAATAACAATGCGTTGGAAAATAACACTAACAAAATTTATAATAGTATAAATGGTTGTTTGTAGATATTGTCAAATTTGTTTCCTTTACAAACATTGAGCATCACATATTAATTATTAGTGTTTTCCCATATAAAATTATTGTGGGTTCTATTTCTACTTTTATATCCTCTAGAGATAAAGATAACAAGTACTTGCTCATCCATTGATGCAAGTATAATGGATTAAATATAAATTAGACTTAATAACATTATCGCAAGAGTTATTAATGTTATAAACCTAGTCCATTTAGGGTTACAATATCTTGTACTATTCACTTGTGAGAGAATATGAAAAGTCACAAGTGATAGAAATGGTCATTAGGACTCCAAGCGACCGCTTGGAAGACGAATCGAAAGGTCAAGCAATTGTATTTATAGATGTATCATATCAATGAATAATATAACTTACAATTATCTCAATTTTTGTGTTCTAACAGTGGTATCAAATCACCTATAGTTCTTAGGCCTAAAATACCTTGTGGTAGTTGTCCATAGCTGATTTTTTTCCTCGTCCATAAACGTTTGTCTCCCATTCTCATGCATAAATTCTTATTCCCTTTGTCTACCTGTCAGTGTACGCCCCTCTGCCTACAAGTCTGTCCATTTGTCTACCTTGGGCATTTCCTTTCGCGTACAGAAACGCATTTGACCTGCTAGCTTGTCGTTAGTCTGTCATATTCAACATTATTTGCACCGTAATATGTGCCTTTGTGAATTGAGATTCATTCTGCCTAAAGTTTGTCTTCGATGCAGAAACGCCTCTATTTTTTTTTTTGAGATAAAAAAAATAAAATAAAAATCCTAACCTAGAAAGATGCCACTTTGATTTTTAAATGAAAAAAATGGATGAAATTAAGGAATTAATTCCAACCCAAGCATTTATAATACTTGCTTCTACCTAATAGAAAGTAAACAACAAAGATATACAGATAGAATATAAATTATTCAAAATTTACATACTAATTATTTGCCAATAATCCATAAACATATCTTCATCTAGCATAACATGCATGCCATTGTTATCACTTCACTTTGTAAACAATACAGTGAATACTAAAGATTTTTTCAAATATTTTATGAAAGATGAAATTTCATCTACTCCACAATAGGTTTAAACTGACACTAGGATTTCACAACCAATTTTCTTTGTCAATATCTACACCAAACTAGAATTAGCATTCCAAAAATCATTTTGAGCTCATGACGACTCATCTCCATCATGTTTTAGTGTATTCATATTATTAAATCCAATCTCTTTGTCAATATCTACACTAGAGTAGGGTTAGCATTCCAAATATCATTTTGAGCTCATGACGACTCATCTCCATCATGTTTAGTGTATCCATATTATTGTCTTGTGACTTTTTTTGGTGACCAATATCCACTCGTCTAAATGTGGCCTAAGGGTGGGTATGCACGGTCGGATTTGAAACAATTGAAATCCAATAACACATATCCACCCTCACACGCTCACATAACGTTTTATAAGAAATTTCTTAGTGTTCACTTTTTTTCCACCTTGACATGACTTAGAAAATGGAAGAGAAGGCATTTTCTTCACACACACAAAATATTCTCATATATTATTGCTTGAATAAACATTACATGTATAGCAATAGATGAACCCTCTAGATCCGAAAATAGTGGATCTAGGATTCTAAAAATAGCTAATACAACTAATAACCTAATTCCAATAATAAACTACGATAGTTCCAATGATAGCCTATTATAACTCATTTCTACATTATTCCAACTCCCCCTCTTAATGCAGAAATGAGTTTTCTACAATACACAACAATATTAAACATTGTTGAACTCTGATCTTTGTCTGGTATGGTCTTCATCAACATTTCTACCCACTCTGAAATCTCATAGACTACGCTCTTTCTCAACCATCAACTTCGAACTACCACTTGATCCATTTAAGATACAATTGCTTTTGACCATCAATGACATATTTGTAGTGACCGACAATTCATGACATACCTCGAAGAATAGTCTAGAGACTAAAGCATTCTATTGACATACTTCCCTCGGTCGAAGTACATGGCATGTCGTTGTATTTGCTAGTTATATAGGAAAGCAATCTAGATAACGATGTATCTAATGGTAAATCATACCACTTAACCTTTTTCACATACATACACACACAAATATAACATGTACACATAACTAGTGGTTGTTGTTTTGGGGTCACCGCATCCTCCAAGAACTACAAGTTGTAACAGAATGTAGACGTAACCAAACTAGCGACTTGTTCTTGTGGCACCTCATACATCAAGAACCACCAACTTAAATTATGTTACTCTATTATGTGATTGGTTCTTCATCAAAATCTCACAAACACACAATCTCTTCAAATCTTTCACACTCTACAATCCAAATAAAACGACTAATTTGACACATAGATCCAACCTATTCTGATTTCAAGATTCATAAATTATTGCTAATGAAACAAAATATCGTTGTCCTCTTCAGAATATGGCACAACGATGAGTCTCTTTGAGCCTTCTCCATGGCACACACATGGCATCACGTCTTCAATCCGACGACCTAAATCTCTCATGAGCAAACCAGAATCAGTTTCTGCTCTTTGTATAATGGGCGGATCTGCAAACAATAGTTTCCTCAAATATTGCAAGTCGATTTGGTTTGGTGGTTGTAGCGATGACGGATTGAGAGATACTTTGTTTTATATAAACTTCGCCAACTTCCTTTAGATCACGTGAGCGAATTCTCAATTCCCTTTCTTTGATGATGGCATTTCATCAGCATCGTAGATCCACCTCAACGATTTGATAAATAGATACTCCTTCTCCAATCCACCAATACATGTCGCACGACTCATTCCAGATTGAAATGACAACTTTTTAATCTGATACCCGCTCTCACAGGCATCGCTTCCTCCTCTTAGCAGTTGCTCAGATCTTCACAGCCTTCCACAAGGATAATCAAACAATCTACGACTACAGCGAAATAATGAACATGTACAATTCACAATAGAAATCACTCACAGCGGAAAAATATCCTTATCACACACAACTAATCTACTCTTCTACAACAACAGATTAAAATTGAGGAATTTCCATGATCACAACCCCTCTCTTCTCTTGAAAGAGTCAAGGTTGAACCTGCTCTGATACCAACTCAAAAAATGGAAGAGAAGGAATTTTCTTCACACACAAAATATTCTCATATATTATTGCTTGAATAAACATTACATATATAGGAATAGATGAACACTTTAGATACTAGAATAATGGATCTAGAATTCTAAAAATAGCTAATACAACTAATAACCTAATTCCAATAGACTATGATAATTCCAATGACATGCTATTACAACTCATTTCTACATTATTACAAGTTCCAACTATATGTTGCTAGCCTTTTTTTCTTTCCCATGTATATTGACATGTAATTGCTATTTTGACTAACATCTTTAAATGCACTATGTAGAGACGAATTTGGGCATGTAGAAAAGATTTGTCTAGATTAATTAAGGAAGTTTCCAAATGCAATACACTGCAATAAAAGTGACATGGAAATTCATGAGACATAACAACTCACCACATTTCCATACAAATTTTGTGTGAGAGAGTCTCATGACATGGAATCGTGATTTGTACATTGACCCAACCATGTTAAATGTAATTGTTAGGGTTCAATGCACTACACAAATTAAAAAAAAAAATGATTACCTGTAATTAAGGGGAAAAGGTTACAGGCTACTCACCTCGAGGTCTTATTGCATGTCTTAGCCACATGTTGCATGATTGAGTGCACCCATTTTCTATTAGTACACCTCTCACCTTAGCCATAAATATATTCTTATGAAACCCTATGCTTGTTGAGGTTAATATAACCCTCAGTCCTTGTCAACTCTCAGAACCATCACGAGCTCCTATCAGTCGACCATAATGAGACTGTTGACACTGCAAAAACATCGAATTCCCAACAACATCACACTTTCAAAGAGGCGACCCCAACCATTGCCTTTTTTCTTTTCAAAAAGATGAAACGAGTTGAGATGGGATTGATAATGGATTGGACTTTGAGGTGCCTTAGATGTATAAATTAGTGCCTTCGCTATTTGTCCTTGTTTTGTGAGAAAATGTGGGGAGAAGTGAGAAAAAAGTTGCAAAAAGAAACACAGAGGCACAAAAATTCCTTTTGTTTGGAGAGGTACAACAGGCTGTGAGTTGTGAGTGCACCCGCAGAGGTGAGGTGAGGTGAGGTGGGTCGTTCTGGTTGGGAGTGGAGTTGTGAGTGTGCCCGCGGAGGTGAGGTGGTCCATCCTGGTTGGGAGTGGAGCTATGAGTGCACCCACGGAGGTGAGGTGGGTCATCCTGGTCGGGAAACTTGGCAAGAATAGCGACGGGTCTAGGAACAGGAAGAGCGACGGGTACGGGAACAGTCTGGTATAGCGACGTGTCTGGAACAAGAACAACCACGAATCCGGAACGACAGAAGTTGCGGCTCCTAGAGGTTTAGGTGGGCTCCCGAATTTTTAGTCCTTTGTCTCCAATAGACAGACAGGTATTGTCATGTTCCTTCTTTTGTGTTTTTTCTTGTCCTCTATGGCAATGATGATACATTAAACACACATAAAAAATGGGCAAGAGGTAACCGTCTCGGGTGAAACAAACCATTTAGGTCAAGTGAAAATTACATCTTCAAGCAAAGCAGGGAAGTGAGTTTGGGTCAATGCCAAATATTTTTGGGGTATTTTAAAACATAGAGTTGCTCGTCAAAAATGGGAGCAAACAAGAAACAAATTGGCCCTTCGTAATAAACTTTCAAACAAGCCTCTTTTGCAAAGGTGTAGCAGCAAGAGGACTAAAGACAATAGTGATTATGCCTTGTACAGTTCCACATCTACACCTCTCACATGGTCACCTGACCTGTATGTGCAAGAGTTACTAAATGCCAAGAGGAGATTGGAGGTTTTGGAAGTCAAAGGGCATGAGAGAGACCTTCAAATCCAACTATTGACAGTAGAAAATCGGGGCTTAGCAGAAAACAATAAAGTTTTAACATATCAAGTGACATTGTTGCAAGAAGCCCTTTTGGAAGCAAAGGTTGAATGACAAGGCTTGAAGGATTTCAGGAAAATGAAGAAAGATTCTGCTGTGAAAATTAGAGAGGTGATGAACTCTAAAACATCCAAAGTTGAAGGGAAAATAGGTGAACAAGCATACACCCATGGAGTGAAAGCGAGGGATGAAGAGAAAACAGATTTTACAAAAAATTCCAAAACTTGGGCACAAGTCATTAACAATTATGATAATATGGAAAAAGAAACACACAGCCAAGGGGACGACATGCAAGATAGAGAAAACAAAGAAATACAAGGCAGAGCAACAAATATAATTATCAAAGGTGTGAGAGAGTATGGAAAAAATGAATGTACTCTCGATCTTGCAAGTGAATTTTTGAAGGACAAGTTGCTTTGGCAAGGCCGAATTTGCCAAGTGTTATTACTCCAAAAGTCACCCTAGACTCTAATCAAGTGAGCTTAGTAACATCAAAATATTTGTAAAAGTAAATGAGTTTCTTAAAAGGTCAAATGGACAAGACTCGGAATAATAAGGCTTTAACTCGGAAATATGGGCTAATCTTACACAAGCAAATGATGTCTTGATTAGCTGCAGTCGGTGAATTGGAATAAAAATGAAAAGGAGGAAGACTTAGTGAGGGAGGTGTAAAGGTCTGCTATTAACATCAGGTCTTCAAGCAACCCAAGAAAGAAAAACTCAAATACAAGATCCTCTTGAATTCAAGGTTTAAAGCAAACTGAAGAACATCACAGCAACATTATAATCAAACATTCATCATAACACAACCATGACAAACTCATGTGGATCCTCCAATCATGAATACTTCAGCATGAGAGGTAATAAGATGATGTAAAGAAAAACTGACTTCTACTAATAAAAAATTCTCAGGTCTAGTACATAACCAGAGAATAGTTTACTCAGTCAAAAAAAATTACAATCTGGGATCCTCAGCTCAACCATTCGAACCACCTTCTAAACATTTGGAATATGTCTTTATAACAAAAAGGAAAGGCAACAGCTAGGGGTTCGATCTAGCCTTCCTCACATCGGATTCTTCCAGAAACATCTATGCATCTAACACTTGTTCTAACAGTTATTTAAAATGTTGCTATAAAAAATGAAAGTGTTGGTAACTGATCCAACAATATTTAAATGACACTTCCTCCCTTGATCTTCATTGATGCACCTCCTCTTGCATGCCAAGTGTCCTGTAGAGGTGGTAAGTTGTTATCATGTTGCGAGCTACTATCTCATCCATTCTCCACATCATCAGCCACCTAAAAGAGTAATGCATTCAAACTCCTTGATTCTAGGTGCCAATAGGTAGCGCCACTCTGGTGTATGTCTGCGTAGATAGCGCACTGTGAAATTCGCAGCGCTCGTCATTACAACACCCAGGAGATTGGGTAGCGCCCATGGAATTCGCAGCGCCCAGGTGATTGGGTAGCGCCCGTGGAATTTGCAGCGCCCAGGTGATTGGGTAGCATACTGTGTAGCTCTGCTAAGGAGATTTGGTAGCGTCTGTGTATCTCTTCTGTAAGTTCTGCAACGCACCCCTTCTGCACATCCATGCCTGGAAATGGTGGAATAGGAGAGAATTTCGGGAACATCATTGTATACATCATAGCTACATTTAGCTCTTCGACACCTTCATAATCACTTGGCACCTGGCAGCTTGCATTTCATTTTAAATAATAACTCAGGGAACATATCCCATATGTCTCGAGAAACTAGAGACTGTTGTCTTTATATACACAAATGCTCGCATATCATATTTGATGAGACAAGTGGAAAGGAATTGGGCTTGGCATTTGCGTTTGGCTTTGTCTGTTGACTTGAGAATTGGGCATGTGGGTCCCCTAAAATTTTGTTAAAATCCATAAAACCCGAGAGGCCTGTAGACATAGGCATAAAGAAGTTTGGTATATTGATAGCTTAAGCCTATAGCTTGACTCTAGAGATTCTAGACTTAAGTATATGCAATAGATTTTATTTGTAGTGTGACTTAGGAATTTTAAAGCACACACCACTCATTTTTGATAATATGATATTTAAAAAATATAAAAAAACAAATAAATATTTTTTATATTTGAAAATCCACCAAGCATAGACTAGGGCTTACCAATTTATTTTTTATTTTTATTGCAGGTCAAGAGGGCAAAGTCAAAGTATTTCTGGGCAAAAGCGATCAACGAGAGCTTTGATGAAGAATCTGAAGGTTAAGACACTGGCCAAAAGACTTAAGAAAACGATGAATCAAGTAGAAAATGATGAAAACGCTCTCAAAAATCCATTACATTTTGATCGCTAACATTTGGCTCCAACTGGGATGGAGACCTCCCTACGAGGCTACAAGAACCTAGTAGTTCCAATTGCCTTATCTGTTGGGCTATGGAGTCATCTGGCCTATGAAACCAATCTCTGAAAACTCTCAAGACCTGTGCAACTACTCTCTGTATACCTTCAAAACCGACCTTTATTCACACAAACTGACTGATATTTCTGCTGCAGACTAGAAGAAAATAAATGCTCAGGAATCGAGCTTATTTCCTACCCTACTCTACACTAACTAGCTCTGCAATTGGTTAGGTAAATGTTGCCTTCCATAACAGCCATTCAAGCAATTTTAAAATTGAAGAAACCTTGTCTCTGTCACTGATCAACAACTAATGTTTGAAATTTAACAACAGTGATAAGAATTCATTCAAGAAACCATACTCAACCGAACATGCTGATAAAAATATTAATTTTGCATGCTCCAAAGCATTTGAAAATTCCAACTCTATGTATTCATTGACAGGGTCATGAAACTGAAAGCAATGCCTGATTAATTTATGAAAGGTTACCTTCACTGTTTCAAAGTTGTTGACAATTTGTGTGATGTCGTCTGCAGGCATACTTGATTGAATGACAGACACAGGCATTTGTGGGTTGAATAGTTGTTTCGTGACTCTAGAACCACCTGTTGATTGATGGCTGATCATCTTTGCATATACCGTGGGGATAGTCTGCTGCTCATACACCTCGTTTTTATGAAGACAGGTCCATTCATTGGTTGGTGATGGATAAAAGATTAGATTTATATGAAAATCCCTTTCCACGCCTCCATAACATTGATAAGGATCATGATCATAATCATCATCTACAGGAATAGTGCTAAGAGGTTCCAAACAAATCATAGAAAAATTTTGTTTATCACCATCACTGGTATTTCCATAAAAATAGGTTGTCCATAACAAACCTTTGACTCTTGACATTCAGAATGTCTTTTTTCATGATGCTTTCTAACAACAAAGTATTCATTACCAAAGTGTTTGTCAACAACAATCTGCCCTTGTTTGATGTTTGAGACAATGACTTCCTCAGAGGCAAGGATGTCAAAGATACCTGCTTCAAGGACCAAATCTGTTGGAAATACTAATACAACTGAGAGGGGGGGGGGGTGAATCAGTTGTTTATAAGCTTAAACAATTTTATACCTTCTTAACAATTATTAATATTTC
>ML842454.1:24394-39634 GCA_009831015.1 Picea engelmannii | reverse complement strand
TTTTTCATTTATTTGATCCCTCAATAGTTCCTCTACCCTTTTGGCTTCTTCAATTTGGGTCTTGAGATGGACAATAATTTCAAAACTTTTGCTAATCTCGTCATCTACCTTCTTATCTTATTTTTCATTCTCTAGTCTTGTGATCTCTTCTTCCTTTCCATCTAATTGAGTCTTATTACTCTCTTATTGTTCTTTGATCATTTCTTTTAACTTCAAGATGTGTTTTTGACTCTTATTAAGAAACTTTTTAGTGTTATCTGATAGATAGATATAATCTATATAATAGTGGTCATTTCTATATTCATATAGACTTCTTTCAATTTTCTCTCTAAGTTCCAATAGTTTTTCTTCTACTTCTTCCATGGGATAACAATCAATTGATTTTATCCAAACTACTTCTAGATTTTATTCTTCACTAGTAGAGAAAAATTCAACATCATCAAACTTTGAATTATTGCAATCAAGGGTTTGTGGAGATTCTTTACCTTCATTTGAAATGTCTTCAAGATCTTCCTCTTTGCCAACATCATCACATTATTCTTTGCCTTCATTTGAAATATCTTCAAGATCTTCCTCTTTGTCAACATCATCACATGATTCTTTGCCTTCATTTGAAATGTCTTCAAGATCTTCCTTTTTGCCAACATCGTCACATTTAGAAATAATGCAATCAAGAGTTTTTGGAGATTCTTTACCTTCATTTTTCTTGATGGATTTGTTTTCAAGGTCTTCCTTTTTGCGTTGATATGTATCCTCTAGCTTTATCCATAGATCCTTGGTGGAAGTGCATTGTCCCATGCTCTCTTTGATAGGGCTTGAGATTCGACTAAGAATGGTCTTGAGAGCCAATGCATCATTCTTATTTCCTTCCCTTTGAGCTACAAAATTTGACTTGTTCTTCAAAGAAACCGATCCACCAATGGTTTCCTTCCAAATACCAACTCCCATTTCCTTTAGATGCACTCTCATCTCTATTCTCCAAGTAGAATAGTTTTCCTCCTCAAGGATTGGAACTTCATCATCCATTTGTGTGTCTATGGATATCCTTCAAGCTTGTTAAGGCTTATAGTGAAGGCCTGCTCTGAAACCAATTTTTGGACACATCAACTACACTGAGAGGGGGGGGTGAACAGTGTAAGACTCTTTTTCCCAAAACTTCCCTTTCACAAACTTCTTAGTTAGCAATCACCATTTACTCATTACTTATTACTGTCATTCATAGCCAGTCAAATGTAAATATACATAAGAAACATATATCATCAACAAGTCATCATCACAAGGAACATAAGGAACACAAGATGTATATACAATATTATTTTTATTACAGACTTCATGTTGATTAAGGTTGGTTGTCATTGATGTCAACCCTTGAAGAAAGCCCCACAACACAAAGATTTGGGTAATGGACCCGAGATTGTTTGATGTAAAGATGACTCATTATTGTCTTGTCATAGTTGATAAGAAGTAAAGATGGATGAACTCCAAAGTGGTCCCCTTATGGTGAAAGCCCTCACGGGAAGACACTTTGTGGAGTAAGAGAACCCATGCTTAATTGTGGAATAATGAGATGAAGGACAATGAATTTGTCAGCTAAACTATCCTATATGGATAGTTCTTGTCATTCCATTTCCAGTATTATGTGGAATGTCACATAACTCCTCACAGTTAGAGAGTTATGGCAATGAGAAGTTGGAGACCCCAGGTTTGGGTAATGGACCCAAGTTTGTTTGATGGATAATGCTATGAGTTATGATATATTTTCAGATAATACAATTCTATATGTATATTACATGTCATTCCATTTTTGGTGTTATGTGGAACGTCACATAACTCCTCGCAGTTTGAGAGTTATGGCCTTACGAAGTTGGAGGACCCTCATATATCATCTAGAAGCCCCAAAAAGTCAAAGTAGACAAAGTGGTTTAAGAGATTTTAAAAGGTAAATAATAAAGTGAAGTAATAAGTGTATTATAATTCAAATTGAATACAAAATAAATTATTTCAATAATAAATTTAATGGAGAAATTAGAAGTGGGTTAACCCTAAAATAAGGAAAGTGGGGCCAAGTGACCTAGAAGATGTTTTTAAGGAAGCTACTTGGAGAGTATAAATAAGAGGCAAGGCTCTCTAATTTTAATCACACTTGAGAATATTGAATATATATAGGTTTCTGAGGTAACCAAGGATATCTAAGCCAAAATTCTGAGGAAAGGTGAAGAAAATAAGGCCGAAATGCAAGGAAGGATAAATTCTTTTGATGGTGATTTCTAAGGTATGTTATTTACATGTCATCTCACCATTTTCGCTATAATTTTTTTTCTATAATGATTCAAACTTTGAAATTGCTATTCCATTCATAAAGAATATCCAAGTATCTGTGGTAAAAAATTCAGCTTGTGGGTCATTGTATTTTTGGAGTTACACTCCGTGGAAAATAGGGTTTGTGGCTAGTCCTGAAACTAGTCAAAAACAGGTGTTTTGGGTAAAAACGTTATAAATTCTTTATAACAGATCCAAATTCAGTGAAACCAAATTTTTTGGTTAGGGTACAGTCTTTAGTATTCTATGTAACATTTTTTGATCAATTCAACAAATATTTTGTGTGGGGCATGCTCTACAAGGTCACTCTCTAGAATAAGCCAGAATTCAGCAAGGTATGCCATTTTTGCTATAAATCCTTTTCTGAGAGGTTACAAGTAGTGACACTTGGAGGAATTTCATAAAACACATTGAAGAACATTGTATATCAGTTTCATATCTTTATACATTACAGGTACAAATTTATGATTACTTCAAGTTAGGGTTGTTGACTAATCCAAAACTAGGCATGTGAGACTAAAGAAAAGTTTGATGAAAATGCTAGTCTCTTGTTGTTGAATTTAAGGAACGTTTGTAGGAATGTGATCATATACACTAGGTCTATTACAGAGCTACAAATCAGATTTGGATGATGAAATTGATGAGGGCTTTTGGTTGAGGTACATGTTGAGTACATGGTTGAGACAAGTAGTTGATGAGTTGGCACATACATGCAGTGTATAGTTGATGATGTTGGTACATATTGATGATTCATAGTTGATGAGTAGTTGACACATGATTGGTACATACTTGGTACATGGTTGGATTCACTTGTTTATGGTACAGGTTGATTACAGGTTATTTGGTACAGGTTGGTGCATGGTTGATGCACTTGTTTATGGTACAGGTTGATTACAGGTTGAGGTACAAGTTGATGCATGGTTCAGATTTATTGGTATAGGTTTACAGCGGTATATCTCACAGTGATAGGTTGACATTGGTTCCATCATTCTACTTCTACTTCAGGGTGGCAGGACGGGGCAAGGAAAGGTGATTGTAGCCACCTTCCGGTTGTAGCCGGAGAACATAGGAGGTTGTAGCCTCCTTCTAGTTGTAGCCAGAGAATTGGGGAGTTGGAGCTTCCCTCAAGTTGTAGCATGAGAAACTAGGGGGTTGGAGCCTCCTTCGAGTTGCAGCTGGAAAACAAAGGAAGTTGGTGCTTCCAATGAATGTAATTCTTCAAGACATATAAGAAAAAGCATTATGTGGTTTTCTCCCAATTTGGGTTTCCATGTAAAACACTAGTGTACTGTGTATGTGTATGTTTGTTCATTTTTTCATTGCTTATTTACTCTGCAGTTATTGGATGATAATGCTCCATTGATATAACACTTGGATTATATGATTAAAAAGGATTAGATTGCTCTATTATTGATTCTCCCCCCCTCTCAGTAATCCAACACTTCAATCCTTGGGTTATCCGCAACAACTGAATAGAGTACCACTCTACAAGAGCACCATCTCTATAATGCAAGACTCATCTTACACACTCAGCACCAACTGAGATGAGGCAACAATACTCAACAGATGTCAATCTATCAATAGGTATGTGACTTGTCAGTAGTTCATCACGTGTATGTACACGCCCTATCAGTAGTGCAGCCCACGTATGTACGCACTCTGGCTCAATGCAGCCTGTGTATGCTTTCAAAAACTAGGGTTTCTTAAACTTCGTCTTTATGTCCCTTCAGACTCTTTCTCTTCAGAGTTTCTATGTAGATTTGATCCCATAGAATGCATATTTGGAACTTGATTCAGTCTCCAAGAGCCTGTCATCCGCTCAATCACAAGTCTTCAAGACTCCACTCACTATACGTGCCATGTCCTCATACATCCCACATATGTACATGTCCTAGCTCACTGTAGCCCACGTATACCTCAAAAACTAGGGTTTCTGAGCTTCTAAGACTTTTGTCATAATGATATCATACTTTATGAAACTTTGATGCGTCCATGAGATCCTTCGGACGACCTCCCTCTCATAATAGATATTCAATACATGCTCAAGGATGCACAAGAGATCTCACAAAAGATACACAAGAGGTACTTTCCATAGGAGACCCTTGCCTCTTATTTATACTCTCCAAGTAGCTATCTTCTAGGTCACTTAACCCACTTCTAGGTCACTTGACCTATTTTCCTCTTTTTAGGGTTAACCACTTTCCATAGATAGAAAGTTCTCCATAACTTTATCATTTAAATATTTCTTCTTGACTTTGTCACCTCACTTTATCATTTAAATAATCTTCTATGATTGTGTCACTTCACTTTATTATTTAAATAATCCTCCTTGACTTTGTCACTTCACTTTACTAATTAAATAATGATTTCTTCTTTTCAAGTACTTTGACCTCTTGGGGATTCAAGCCAACATATGAGGTTCCTTCATCTTCGTATGGCCATAACTCTCAAACCATGAGGAGTTATGTGACATTCCACATACCACCAGAAATGGCATGACAAGAACTATCCATCTAAGATAGTTTCACCAACAATTTCACTGATCTTCATCTCATTATTCCACATATAAGGATGGGTTATCCAACCATACTTCTATGATAACTCAACCATAAAGCATCTTCCCGTGAGGGCTTTCACCATAAGGGGACCACTTTAGAGTTCATCCATTTGTGCACCTTATCAACCATGATAAGACAATAATGATTCAACAATGTATCATATACCAATGAAACCACATTGATACATCTTCATCTATGCATCATGTATCAATGACAACTCATCGATCCATATTCATCAATATACTATGATAGGATATGTATACATCAAACCTTTGACATCAATCAATCACTTGACATCAATCAATCACTTGACATCAATATCGGCATCAATGACAACATGATCCAACATTTTCCCCTTCTTCCGCGCTAAACTCCGACTGTCTGGTTATATCCTCAATTTGTACCTCATCTTGTTGAATGGTCCCTACCATTGGTTGTGACCCTGGTCCCTTGGATTATATTCTCTCAGTATCAGTGCCATTATTTTGGTGGGCTACTTCGACCCTGGGTTGTTTCCTCGGGATTTCTAACACATAAGTGTTTTGTTCCTTCCCACTGCTCTGTGGATTAATATTTATCCTTACTATCGTATGAGATTTCTCCTCCTCCTCCACAATTTTTGTGCTCACGGGTTCATCCTGTGGTGAAATAATGGTGTCGACATCGACCACTCCTTTCTATTGTCTATGAACATGTTCTTCCCATACGGGTTCCTACGGTGACCTAGTGTTGCTTCAAATTTTTCTTGTCACTTTGCTTGGTGCTCCAACTTTTGGTGGTGCCATCTTGCATAAATATTCCCACTGCTTTTGAAATCCTCCTACTAATGTATTTGGAATCGACTGTTTGTTTCTCATCTTTGTGCTCCTTAGCTCTGTGTATGCTCAAATTCATAATGAGGGTTGTGTGGCATGCTTTCCAGTTATATAATTTCTCTCATAAATTTTGCAAATATTCTCAGAGACGCTTCCTTTACTGTCAGAAATGTTCTAAAGCTTCTTCGGCACGCTTCCTTAAATTTTGTAAATGCTCGATTCACACCTTATTTTTTCGATGGTCGTGTTTTCTTTTCTGGTCGTTGTCCCTTTTTTCAGTGCGCTGCAAATTTATGCAGTGATTCTTCCTCGACGTATTGTTTTTGCTTTCTGTCGGTTATATCCGGCGCATAGTGTCATAGGTTCTTGTTGCCCAGTTTTTTTGTCTGTTGTGTGCTACTTTTTCCAGTTATTTGTCATCCAACCAACTTCCTACTTTTTTTGAATTTTTCTTCTTTTTCTACTTTTTATTTCTCTTTGTAATTTTTATTTCCCAACTTATACTATAGTACACTATACACAAGGCTTCCTCACTACGCTGCAACTACTAAGAGTTAGTAGGTCGACTTTCCCTATACAGTTTCAGTTGACTACCATTCACCATAACCTGCAGTTATTTTCCTTTCAAGTCCTTTATCTACACAGATCCTCCATCTGTGACATACTTCACTTTATATGGCCCTAGCCAATGCATTATGAACTTTCCTGGATGTTGCAAATATTTTTTTTCAAGAGGAGAACTATATATCCCTCCTTAAATATATTCTTCTTTATGTGTATGTCATGTCAGGATTTGTCCCTTTCTTCATTCACCTCTTGGTGGAATCCTTCCATAATTTTTTCTTCTTCAAGTTCCATAAGTTGACTTAGCCTTTCTTGTATTGCGCCTCTTTCTGTCATATTTGTGATTGTTGCAATGCGCAGAATGGGTACCAAAAATTCTAATGGAACCACTACTTCTTGTCCATACACCAATATGAATGGTGTATGTCCTTTCAACTTCTTTCATGTAGTCATGTATGCCCATACTACTACTAGTATCTTTAAATCCCAATCACCTTTGTTAACATTACAAATATTTTTCAACGCATTCTCCAAAATCTTGTTGAAAGATTATTTTTTCCCATTGGCTTGAGGATGATATGTTGTACTCTTCAGCTGATAAAAGTAAAATTCCTCAGTCATAGCCTATATGGTACTATTAGTCAAATGTGTGCCTTGGTCACTCATCAAAATCCTGAGACATTTGAATCTTGTAATCACCTACTCAAATGAGAAGTGTGTTTTTGTCTCTGCACTGCAATCCTTGATTAGTGTTGCTTCTTCACATATAGTTAAATATTATGTCACAGTAATGATGTATCTCACTCCTTACCTTCTCGATGGTGGATTAATTTGTCCTACAAAATCTATTTCACACTTGTCAAATACCTGAAGTGTTACTTGGGGGCTTAGGGGTATCTCATATCTTCTATTGGGTTTTCCAACTCTCTGATAGACATCACAGTTATGGAAATATTCTTTTTCATACTTATGAATTGTTGGCCACCATAAACCTGCACATAGTACCTTCTGCACGGTATCATTTCCTGCATAGTGTCCTCCAGCTATACCTTCATGAACTTCTACTAGAATAATGGGTCATTCATGCTCCATCACAGACCTTCTCAATATGTTGTCTTCTCCCAACTTGAATAAATGACATGAAATCAATTGATAGTCTACAGCTCTAACTACCAGGTTTTTCTTCTATGCGGTACTAAAATCCTTTGGTGCAACTCATGTGTGCAAGAATTCAATAATATTAGCAAAGTACTCATCTTTTATCTGTACTGAAAATAATTGTGCATCAGGGAAGTTGTATTCTAAGTTAGTAGGTTCTTCTACATTGGTTATCCTTGATAAATGATATGTTCCTACATTCAGTTTCCCTATTTTAACTATTACTTCAAAATCAAACTCCTGAAACAATAATAGGCATCTACATATCCTCCCCCCCAACATTGGATTGTTGACTAAATATCTTAGGGAAGAATGATTTGTGAACATTTTAAAGTGCTTGTCCAATAAGTAGTGTCTGAATTTATGCAGTGCACACCATGGCTAGACCTTCTCTTTCTATTTTGTTGTAATTTTGCTCTGAGTCTAATAACTTCATGCTTGCAAAGGCTATAGGATGATCTAGGTCACCTGCTGTTGACTGTGCGAAAATTTCTCCAAGTGTTATTGTTGATGCATATACATGGACATGAAATGTTTTTTCCCAATATGGAAACACTAAAATAGGTGTTGTCACCATATTCTCCTTCCAAGTATCCAATCCCTGCTGACAATCCTCATTCCACTAAAATTTGGTGTCCTTCTTCAACAACTTTTCCATCGGTGCGGTAATATAAGCATACTCCTTGATAAACTTCATGTAGTACCATGTATGTCCAAGCATGTCTCTTAACTGGCGCACTGACTTTGGTGGTGGTAAGTTCACAATTACAGCAATATTAGTAGGTTCAACCAGTAAACCTTGTTTGCATACCACATGTCCTAACAGTATCACAAAAGGTGTGAAGAAAATAAATTTCTTAATGTTCAATGAGATCTGACATTTCCTACGCTTGTCCAACATTAGTCTTAATACTTGTACATGATCTTTCAATAGAATAAAAATAGTCAAGTCATCCAAATATACTTCTAAGAAATTATGTATGAAATCCTTAAAAACAGCTGCTACCACCCTTGAAAAGATAGTTGGTGCATTCTTCAGTCCAAAGAGCATAGCTTTATATTAATAGGATCCCCATTCTGTATCAAATGTAGTCTTATGCATATCCTCTGGAGCTATTTTAATCTAATGATAACTTGAGAATCCATCTGTGAAGGAATATGCTTCATGGACACCCACTTTATCTAAAACCTCATCTGTAAAAGGGGTAGGGAAAGGATCATGTAAGAAAGAATCATAAAATTTCCTTAGATATACACAAATTCTTATTCCCCCTTGTTTCTTTTCCTGGACCAACATGGGACTGATTTATTTGGATTATTCCACTAGCTCTATGATGCCAACTTCTATCCTTCTATCTAGTTATGCTTTCACTTTTTGCTTATAAATCGAATTCAACCTGTAAGATCTCTGTCTGACTGGTCTAGCATCTGGTTTTAGGGGTATCTTCATCTCTCCCAGATCACCTTCTATTCCTTTCATCTCTGTAAAGGTTGTTGGAAACAGGTCACTGTATTTGCGCAATAATTTTGTTATCCTCTCTAGTGTCTGCTTGTCCCAGTAGTCTCTAATACTTGCCTAGGGTTTTCTTCTATCCTAATGTTGACTTTGTTGACCTTAATTGGTGTAGAAAATGCCTCTTATTCCAATGATGGGCCTTCCACCTCTCTTTCCCCTTCAATATTTGTTATTTGGATGTTGTGTAGATATTCCTCTTCTGGTGTTTCCTCTCTGACATGACAACAAGAGAGTAAGTCCTTGACTGTCTGTCTATTCTGCTATTGGTATTTTTTTATAATTTCCACCTCAGGTTCCTCAAAAAATATTACTCCATGTATCAACTTCAGAGTCGAATCGATCATACGGTTCTCATGCTCAAATGAGAAAGTTATCACAAAATTATGTTGTAACATTGTCCATTCTGTAGTGCCTCTACGCAATTCTTGTTCGATGTACCCATTCCATGTTATCCCCTGCAATGTATGAATAAGGTAATGAGGTCATTCTTCTGGTGGTGTTATCCTCCACTAAGTTATGCATTTCTCTATGTGCTCAACTCATATTCCTCTCCCATCATATATCTGCAATGTATTTTCCCCCTGTTCTGTGCCAAATCGAATGTGCAGTAACCTTTTACACTGATATTAGTATTGAATTTTTTCCTTCTGTGTGCCCCACCATCTTGCAAGTGTTTCCTTTAGTGCAATATCCAGGGATAAAAACCTCTGATTTTCCAAGACTTATTCTTCATAGTTTGTCAAAAATTCTTCTAGGTCGTTCAAACCATTAAAAGTGGGAGGTTTCCTTACCTCTGTACCGACCCACCTTATTGTGCACTCCATTCTTGCACACCTCCTTGTAGATACTTCATGTAGCCTCTGCTGCGCATTTTCCAGACCTGTGTCTGAGGAACATGAAGTAATGCTTCTCCAGCTGAGTACCCCATCTGCACTTGGGTTGACATAATATTCTTCTCGCGTTGTATTCCTATATAGCTTATTTTTTTTCCAAAGTACAAACATGTCGCCTCTACATACCTTTCTCCTTCTGAGGGGTCCAATGGTGAAATTACTATGTACTCACCTAATTCAAAGATCATTTTCCATGACTTCAGGTTGATCATAGCTTGGTTATAAAATGCCCATTCCAATCCTAGTAATGTTGGGTAGGGTGTTGTGCCATATATTATTTCTATAACTTCGAAATCTGCTACAATGTGCACTCCATCCAAGTCTATTGTCATGGCTTTTAGTCTTCCAATTGGTAATACTCTATGTTGATTTTCCAATTTCAATTGGACAAACAAATACCATAATGTGGGTTCCCCCATACACTGCCATGTCTTCTTAGGTAATACATTCACTTCATAGCTTAAGTCAAGTATGAAATCCCCCATATTGAAATCCCCAATGTTGGAATTTAACATAAATTCCCTACTTGTTCTTCTTCTCATATGGAGCTGATTAACTGTCTTATGTTATAACTTCCCTTCTACTTCCATGTTGCATCTCTCTAGCAAGTTCTGTAAGACCTTAATGGATGATGGATCATTCAATAACTTTACACATGACTGCAAAAAAGTCTTTAGGTTACTTACTTTCTCTGAAGGTTGTCCTTTATTGGTGTGATCCATTAAAGGAGACATCTCGTACATTGGTCGATCATGATTTTGTTGTGTGGATAATGCATACTCAATGTGCTACAACAAATTTTGCCTCACCCCGTGCAACTTTCTTGGATGGCCTTTCCATTTCCCTATGCAGACTTGAAGTCCCCTTTTGTACCTTCCAGAGCACATTTTTTATATATGTTCCCTATCAGTTAAAGAATAAGTGTATACGTAGGTTTCTCCACTACATCCCGCGTACGTTGGGTTTGGTGCTCAAAATGAGAAATTATGTCAATTTTCCATGCAATGTCACGAGATCCATGATCCTTGACCTTCCATATACTGGAAACGCTTTGACTAGGCCTTTAAGTTCCATTTGAAGGCTATAAATTGAGCTTAATCCAAGCCGTGAAGGAGATTCAACGATTCAACTTTGAGAGCAACTACACTCTAGAGAAATTTCACTTCATATTGAGTCTGCATCCCTTTATCCTTGAAAGTCTGAACTCCTTGTTCATCCTCCAAGCTCTTCCGTCTTTGTAATGGAGAACCTCATTGTCTCCTTTATATGAGCTTGCCTTTAGTGGAGGCCTGAAGTGGTGGAGGCCCAGCTGGAGAGACTTAGTTTCTCGGTTCCTATGTGTGTCAACAAAATTTTGTCACCTATATACTTTTGTTAATTATTTTAATAGAAATACTCTTTTATCGTCCAAATGATATCTTGCAAATATTTGAATTATTATTCCATGGGGATATTTGTCATGTATGTTAATGGATTATGCTAATATATATGCTAACATTATATATTATCACCATATGCTTGTGTATCTTGGTTGTTGAGGACAAGTTGCAGGTATAAAGCTTTGATTTGTGTGCTCAACGGTGGTCTTCATCGAACATCCAGACAAGGTAGGCTCTTGGCCTTGTCTTGTTAGCATTTCATTTATATAGAATACTTGCGATTAGAGTTGATTTATGCATGTCATTTAGTCTATTATGGTTTACCCCATGCCATAGAGAGATTTTCCTCATAACAGAATTGGCGACCATACTAGGGAGTGATGTTTTTTGGGGGGGGGTTGGAGTGTTTTTCTTCTTGATTTTCTCTATGTTAGCTTGAGTTTCCTTGTCTCTTGATTGATTGACAACCTATTTTTAATTTGCATCTAAGTCTCTTGGCTTAGCCCTTTCCCTGGCAGTGTGTTATTGGTATACATGGTTTTTCCCTTGACAGACGCATACATACACAAGTTGTCCTCCTATAGGGTGCATACATACGTGATTTTGGTATGCCCAATATGACGTCGTAATTCTCATCCTCCATTCTAGTGGCTAATGTGAATCCTAGTTTTGGACCTGGGGGCATGGCTCCTCCATATGATCCTATCTGATTTGGTGGAGACCATATCCCCAAATGAATCCTACAGTTGGAGGTTTCCCTCCTCTTTCTTCCGGGCCTAATCCTAGTCTTAATTCTCCTGGATGGAGTGCTCAATCAGGCGGACAATTCACTTCCTATATTCTATCCTTTACCCCCTCTTCCTCCATGTTGATTCTGAAAAATGAATTTATTATGGTGAATCCCCCTTTTTCATATGGAGTTCCATTCAGAGGGATTCAGTTTCACACTATGGGAAACCCCGAGCCTCGAGCCCCTTTAGTTGGGGGCAATGTATATAACCCTCATTATGTCGCTTCTGTAGGTATGGTGCCCATACAACCTTTTATGAATTAGTTTGGAGGAGGATATTATCCTACCAAACAGGGCCATGGCATATCCCAGAACCTTGGATGGCCTACAATCCCTCAACACCAATCTTTCCCGGGAGCATGGGCTCAGACACCACAACCTTGGTTCCCTTTTATGGGTATGCTTAATCTACCATATTTTTCAAAATTAATGAATGACTATGTGCGTCATGATCCATTATGGACCCCCGTCCCCACCAAGATCCCTTCCAACATTCCAAAGCTTGAAGGTAAGACTGGCGAGGATCAGGATGATCATGTCACTAATTTTCATCTTTGGTGCTCATCTAACTCCCTTCATGAAAATTCTATTTGTTTGAGGCTATTTCAATGCACCCTCATGGGGGTCACCGTGAAGTGGTACATTGAGCTATTGGGGGAACATACAGAAACTTTAATCAGATGGTTTTGGACTTTCTCAACCACTTCCAGTTGCCAAATCATTACGATGTCGGAATAGAACTTTTGTTGAACCTCCACCAAGATAAAGCCACACATATATCAGACCATATACAAGAGTGGCATAGACGGAAGAGGTTGATCAAAGCCTACATTCCTCTAGAGTTTATGTTGGAGTGGTTCCTTAAGTCCTTATTTCCTTATATTTCGAAGGATGTTTCTAAATCCAAAGTAATATCTGAGGAAGAAGTTACTTTCAAAGCCCAGCAATTGGACCTTATATATGCTCAGTCTGGGATGTTGTATGAAATTATTCCTGATGCACCACGACTGAACTATGACCCTAGAAAAAATCTTAGGCTTCATGCCAACGACATCATAGGCTCTGCAAATTCTAAGTCTACAAACTTGGTAAGGAACCACTTGAAATATTTGTCTCTAATCCATCCTGTAGCATGACAAGCTTCATCTTCGTCCTCCACTCCCACTCAGTCGACGGATGTGCATTTTGTATAGTCATCGACCAACCCAAATGGTAACCAACAACCAGGAGGGAATAAAATGGAAGGACGAGGTAATAATTGTAAGGGTGGGAAAAATAATAATAAAGCCAAGGATGACACTAACAATGATATATTGAATAATAATGTTGGTGAGGAAAAGAAAGAAAAATGGAAGGTAAGGTTTCCTTGTAAAATTTGTAAAAATGATCGCCTTACCCACCTGTACCCCAAAATCAAGGAATCCTTGAGGCTCTTATCACAACCGCCCGGTGTGCTGACAAATTTGTTTCTACATAATCATCACCTGGCTTCGGGGACCTCCAACACCAGAAATGCATCGAGCGAGAGTCAAAACCCCTCGAGACATGAAGGTGGCCATGTATGTGTCAATATGGTCAAGTATCATATTGATGTAGCCACTTGAACTCGTGATTATGTTTCTTCATGGACTATTGTAGGTATAGAGTCTCCCCCTCCTCCGGAAACACCCTTGCAGATCGAAAGTTTGGAACCTCTACCTCGTATTCCGAAAGGAGTACTAAAACACTCTACCCACAATCTGAATGCTAGAGTTTCCCAGAACTATTTGATTGTTGAATATTTGGTTCAAACCCCTTGTGCGATGTCCGATTTGGAGGTGCTCTAGACATGTCCTTCACAGAGGAACACCTTGTCATCTACTTTAGGGTCTCTAGACCCATGTGGCTCAAAGGTTATTAAGTTTGATGTCATGGATGTTAAGCCTCCCTTACCTTACCACATGTTCTTTCAAATCCATGTGGAGTACACGAAAATTACCATCAAACACACAATAATTGATGAAGGTGTCTCAATGTGCATGATGTCCCTAACATGTTGGAAATCCATTGGCTCTCTGATTTTATCCAAATCTATGACTATTTTGACAGCATTTTATGGGCATTTGTTTCAACCCCATGGAATTATTCCCACTTTTCCAATCTACTTAGGTGAAGATACAGTGGAGGTTGATTTCGAGGTGGTTGATGCACCCCTTGACTATAATTTACTACTAGGGCGTAATTGGACTTATGCCATGACAGCAGTTGTGTCGTCTTTTTTCCGCAATCTATGTTTTCCTCACTAAGGGAAAATAGTGACGATTGATCAATTGTCCTTTGCGCACGCTAGTCCTAATGCATTAGTTGGACCTTTGGTCCCTATGATTGACAATTCTCAGCATGAAATTGAGGATGTTTGTGTCGGAATGTATTCCTCTCTCATGGGTAGCTTTGATTTCAAGGCACCAATTCATCACATTCATGCCATTTCCAATGTGTCTTCATCATCAATGAGGTTCGTTCCTTTCCATACTTCGTATTTCAATGACCCTTGGACCCTACCTTCCCCGACTATGTCATACGAAGGTCAGTCACACATTGGGATGGAAATGTCACTATCAGTGGCAGAAGTTGTGTATCAGTCTATTATTGACGCTACTGCTAACTCAGATCCTTTCTCCTCACATACGGACGAGGAGGATCCTATTCTAGAGCCCATATGGGTCATCCCGTCAATGATACTTTACCTTCTGATGAAGCCATATTAGAGGCCATGTATGCTCCCAATAAGCCTTGGGATGATATGCATCATCGCTCCTATTTCCTCCCAGATCTTGTTAGGATCGAACAGGATGACTTTAGATCTACCTTGATTGAGATGGTTGGTCATGTTTTGGTTCTGTTAGATACACATGGTATGTTGATTAAGGTTGGCTGTCATTGATGTCAACCCTTGAAGAAAGACCCGTAGCACAAAGTTTTGGGTAATGGACCCAATAGTGTTTGATGTAAATATGACTCATTATTTTTTTGTCATGGTTGATAAGAAGTAAATATGAATGAACTCTAAAGTGGTCCCCTTATGGTGAAAGCCCTCACGGGAAGACGCTTTGTGGAGTAAGAGACCCCATGCTTAATTATGGAATAATGAGATGAAGGAAAGTGAATTTGTTAGGGAAAATATCCTATATGGATAGTTCTTGTCATTTCATTTTCGGTGGTATGTGGAACGTCACATAATTCCTCACGGTTAGAGAGTTATGGCCATG
>ML842454.1:0-16101 GCA_009831015.1 Picea engelmannii | reverse complement strand
TAGTTCCACTTGGAGGAATTGCATAAAACACACTGAAGAACATTATGTATCAGTTTCATATCTTTATACATTACAGGTTCAAAGTTATGATTACTTCAAGTTAGGGTTGTTGACTAATCCAAAACTAGGCATGTGAGACTAAAAACGAGTTTGATGAAAATGATAGTCTTTTGTTTTTAAAAGTTAAGGAAGGTTTGCAGGAATGTGATAATATACACTAGGTCTATTACAAATCTACAATTCAGATTTGGATGATGAAATTGATGAGGGCTTTTTGTTGAGGTTGGTGCATGGTTGATGCACTTGTTTAAGGTACATGCTGATTACATGTTGGTGCATGGTTGATGCACTTGTTTATGGTACAGGTTAATTACAGGTTGGTGCATGGTTGATGCACTTGTTTATGATACAGGTTGATTACACGTTGATTATAGGTTGAGGTACAGGTTGATGCATGGTTCAGACTTATTGGTACAGGTTTACAGCAGTATATCTCACAGTGATAGTGTGACAGTGGTTCCATCATTCTACTTCTACTTCTACTTCAGGGTGGCAGGACGGGGCAAGGAAAGGTGGTTGTAGCCACCTTCCGGTTGTAGTCGGAGGACATTGGGGGTTGTAGCCTCCTTCTGGTTGTAGCCAAAGATTTGGGGAGTTGGAGCTTCCCTCAGGTTGTAGCCTGAGAAACTAGGAGGTTGGAACCTCCTTCCAGTTGTAGCTGGAAAACAAAGGAAGTTGGTGCTTCCAATGAATGTAATTCTTCAAGACATATAAGAAAAATTATTCTGTGGTTTTCTCCCAATTTGGCTTTCCACGTAAAACACTGTTGTACTGTGCATGTGTGTGATTGTTTATTTATTACTGCTCATTATTGGATAATAATTCTACATTGATATAACATTTGAAGAAAAATGATTATAATTACTTTATTACTGATTCACCCCCCCTCTCAGTAATCCAACATGGTATTTATGCCGAAGGAAACATGGTGAATATTTCTCCTACCGTCATGATCAACATCTATTAACTTCCTGGAAATTTTGAGAACGTATATATCGGTGGAGATTGTTCGCCTGGAGAAATTAAGATCTACACCAATCTCTTCAAATAATTTTGTGACGTATTCACTTGGTCATACGAAGAGATGTCAGGGATCGACCCAGTATTGTTAAACATGAGATCAATACCTATATGTATGCTAGACCTGTTTGACAACTTCTTAGAGCTATTAATCCTAGTAAGTCCCCTTCTATTAAGGTAGAGGGAGAGAACATACTTAATGATGGTTTCATCTACCTGGTTCCCTTGACTGAATGGGTGTCCAACCCCATTCCCATGAATAAAAAACAAGGAACCATCCATGTATGTATGGATTTTTGAGACCTAAACAAGGCTTATCCTAAAGATAACTTCTTGACTACTTTCATTGACCATATTCTTGATGAGTGTGTGGGAAGCGAAATTTTTTCTTTTATGGACGGATTTTTAGGGTATAATCGAATTCAAATAAAACCCGAGGATCAACATAAGATGGAGTTTATTTTTCCTTGGGTTACTTTTGCATATCGAAAAACATCGGAGCAACCTTCTAACGCGCCATGACCTTTGATTTTCACGATCTCAAGCATATTGTCGAAGCTTACCTAGATGATATTGCTTCTCACTATCTCAAGAGAGTAGATCACTCCACTCACCTTCGTTTAGTATTTGAGATATTTTGTTACTATTTCATTAGGTTGAACCCTCACAAGTGCATATTTTGCCTTAGGTCTAGCCATATTTTAGGATTCATAGTATCTAAGCATGGGATCATGGTATATCCTATCAAGGTTGAGGCAATACTTTGATTACCTCCCCCACGCAACATTCGACAACTTCAAGTTTTACAAGGGAAAGCTAATTTCTTGCGTCGATTCATAGTGAACAATGCCAATTTAACTAAGGGTTTCATGCGTCTTTTGAAGAAGGATACTATGTTTATATGGGATGAGTGAGCCTAGGAATATTTCAATGCTCTTAAGAAAGCTTTGGTATCGGTGCCTCTGTTGAAGCCTCCAGACTACAGTAGAGACTATTTACTTTATATCATCGTGTCCGAAGGGACGATTGGTATGGTTCTGGTTCAAGAGGAAGATGAGCTCCATAAGCACATTATATACTATCTCAGTCAAAACCTAGTCGGTCTCGAACTTAAATACTCTCACGTAGAGAAACTAGCCTTGGTCTTCATACATGCAGTTCAAAGATTACGGCATTATATATTTCTTTGAAAAACTATCCTAGTTGCAGATATCAATCCATTTCAATACATCCTCACCAGGAATATCATAGGGGGGGAATACAATAAATGGATTGTTATTTTGCAAGAATTTGATCTCAATTTCACTTCGGTAAAGTCTAAGAAATCACTACTTTTTTCCGAGTTGATATTGGGTTTCCCTAGACTAGATGAGGACATTTTTCATGATGATTTGTTTGCGGATGAACATATCTTATTTATCTCGTCTTCGAACCACTGGTATGGAGACATTCTAATTTATCTTCAAACCTTGAAGCCATCCTAGCATCTATCGAGAGATAATCGACGACGTATATGTCATCAGACTAAAAACTACCTTATCATTGGCGTCACTTGTCCAGGAGTAGATAATATTTTACATATTTGCTTGACTCACGAGGAAGTTGAGTCTTTTCTCAATGACTTTCACAGTGGGGTTTGTGGTGGTCATTTATCCGAGATTACAATAGCCCAAAAAATATTGTGAGTCGGTTATTTTTGGCCATCAATTTTTAAAGATTGTGTTGAAGCAGTCAAGAAGTGTCACCCTTGCCACGTGTTTGCTCAAAAAATGTGCTCGCACCCAGCCCCTCTTCACCCAGTCATCATTATTGATCCCTTCACCAAGTGGGGGGTATATTTTATGGACTGTAACCCAGCTTCGGCTGGGGGGAATCAGCATATCATTGTGTCCATGGATTACTTCAATAAATGGGCAGAGTCCATTCCTACCATTAAATCCAATGGTAAGAATATTGCATTCTTCGTTTTCAACCAAATTATAGCCCGATTCAGAATCCGAAGAGAGATTGTCACTTATCATGGTAGTCACTTTCAGATTGAAATGATGAAAGACTTAGCATCAAAACTGGGGTTTAAGCATGGTCATTCTTCCCCTTACTATCCCCAATAAAATGGATAAGTAGAGGTGGTGAATAAATCACTCAAGACCATCTTACAAAAAACTATCAGCCAAAGTAAATCAGATTGGCATATGATGCTTTACCCTGTACTTTGGGCATATTGAACCTTAGTAAATACTTCCACCAGTTTTTCTCCTTTTCAGCTAGTACATGGCATGGAGTCGATTCTTCCGATTGAATGTGAAATCCATTCCCTCAAGCTGGTAATTGAGATCCTACCTGACACATCCGATCTTGAAGAATTCCTCATACACCTAGAATGTCTTGATGAGCAACATTGAGATGCATATACGGCTATCGAAGTGAATAAATGATGTGTTAAGGTTCAGTTTGATAAGTCTGTCTATCCTTGGCAGTACGTTGAGGGTGACTTGGTGATCCGGATTTATGTAGGAACACAATGAAATACAGAAATACACATACACGCAGAGATGCAGCGGAAATAAGACTTCATTTCATTAATAACAAATGACTGAAATATGCTTACAAACAGAATGTAAATAAACTAGCCGGTAGCTTATCTCTGAGAAGAGATGTGGCTGCTACTCGCATCCATCAGAAGATGATTACAATGAGGCTCTAGAGGCCTTTTTACAATAGACGAGAATGCCAAAAGTCATATACATCCAAAAACCTAACCCTAGGAGATGAAGCGCCAAAAGTCATGTGGGCCCCGTTTGGGTAAGTTAGTACATCAACTTCCCAGGGTCGTAACTTTTGCATACAATCTCCATTTTAGGCATGTGATAGCTCGTTGGAAAGGTATCGTCGAGGAGATTCATTTTGGGGCCTCAATGATGCCTTCGGCTATCATTGAGAACCTCGATCTCAAAAAACCTTCATTTAGGCCCCCAAAATGGCCCCGGAAGTTAAAACCTGCTAAAAATAGTAAATTGCCAAAATTGCCAGAAAACTGTTTTGAGCCAGTCGGAAAAGGTGGGTGGCCACCGATATCCACCTGGATCACTTGGTTCTCCTATATGACCAATCCAAAGAACCATTGGGGGTAGGCAATTTCAACCCCATGTGGCACGGTCCTTATATCATGTAACATATCTTAGAGAAAGAAGCCTAAGAATTGAAATATTATGAAGGGAATATGTTGGATGAGCCTAGAAATGGGATCTACCTTAAAAGGTATTACGCTTGATCCCTCAAGCTTGGGCATGACCTTTTGTATACTAGTGTATCTTAGTGTATATACATTTTTTCCTTTGTGTCATCATCTTGCTTATCAATTTCTCCCTTGATTGGCAGATGTCATCAGAGTCTTTAGTTTACTTAGGATTCATGGACGGTGTCAGTCTTCATACACGGAACATGGATTTCACTTCTTGGGTCATTTACTCACCTGAGGGCCAACTGGTGTCTTCAGGTGGCGTTCGTTTGGAGCCATCAACAAATAATGTGGCTGAGTATAGCGTCGTTATAGAACTATTACATGGTGTAATTTCACATGGTGTTTGGTATTTATAGGTTCGCATAGACTCCTAGTTAGTCGTATGTCAGTTAAACAACAATTACCATGTATAAGACCCTACTCTACTCCAACAATTCCTACGGGTATGACTTTTGGAACAATACTTTGATTTTCTTACTTATAATCACATACCTAGAAGTTCTAATCATGTATCTGATGCATATGCTAATTATATTGTAGATTGGAATTTGTCACATAACTAAGGAAAGAAAACGCATTCATGCATGTACACATTGTAACATATATAAGTAAAGCCGAGGACCAAAAAATTTTTTATATATTTCATCCTTTCAAAAATATGGTATCATAGTACAAAATGGTGCCCACACCCTCAAAATACATATATGTTCGGTATATAATATGACCATGGCATCTACGCCTATGGCACCGAATGAATATCATGATAGCACACTATGGTGTTTGTGAGACGCCGAAAGAGTCACACCCATGCACAAGGTACACCCACCACCTGTCGCTGCATAGCCTCTGGAAGATCCTCCACTTGAACCATAGGAATCCTATGTGTCAATCAAGACAGGTTCCCCTACACATTCTATAGCACTTTCTCTGCATCTCCTTCTACATTCTCATCTCCTCGTCCCCTCCGTCGATGTCGTGGGAATCCCTATGGCCATCGCGGACCTACATCTACGTAACAAAGCAATTGTGAATACTTGATACCATACAAAATTATTTTTGTTTTTTTATATTCTTATTGAAAAAAAAAAAAAAAATGAAATATATAAAAACATTTCTTACCAATATCACCATAGGCGGAACCTGGTGGCAAAGGCATTTCCAGATCCCCTCTGTAGTCGATCCCACCGTAAGAGTAGTTTTCAATGGCTATGACATGTCGGTGCCACCAAAAAAATAACTCATCATTGTAGGGAGTTGACACCCTACCACCTCCTAGCCCCCTCATCATGTCAATCCACCATGACATGGTTGGATCACATGGTCCATGTGGAGTAATCTCTACTCTAGGGCTCAAGCCTAGAACCCGCTCAAAGAAAAAGCTACAAAGAATGGATGCAAATCTGAAATTTCTCTTGTTCCCTTGTTTGCAATACGTCAACTGGAACTTCATGTTAGACAGCAATGAGGTACACCAGTCATAAAAAATGGGTCATAAACACTCCATAGCATAGAACATGAGTGGCCTTGATGTCTGGTGCAACGAGGCCGACCCCAAAATCCCTGTAAGTACAAGCATGATGATATTTAAGCTCAAGTTCTCGATTACCCTGATTGGGAGTTGGCTCCCTACTTTATCTATGTCTGCAACATAATGGGTGGAAATGTACTCCTCCGTAGTCATACCACCCCCATCCCTCAGACCTTGATATTCACTACCTTGCCCCGACAAGACAATCCTATGATAAAATATATGTCGTCCACTTCAGTCCTCAATGGTTTCCCATTGAGGTTGAAGTCCTCTGTTTCCTGATACTAGTAGCTTACTAGCAACTGGAGTAACCTCACTTGATCCCTCATTCCTTTAAGATCCCAAATTTTATAAAGGCCACATATTTTTAAATCTTTTTGGGCCCTTGTATCCCTTCCCATTGCTACATCTATCTCTTCATGCTCCCTCTCCCTCCATTCAATCACCATCTTGTAAAGGAAAAGCCATTTTTTGAGTTAAATCCTTTCAAAAAAGTGTTCGCAGACTTGTACACAGGATAGCTTGGTAATAGTCTCATATAGGGTTTCATATATGCAGGAAGACTTTGCATTGCCCGCATATATGGGGTCGTATATGCAACCTGATGAAATGTCACCCGCGTACACCCCAATTTACATATTATGCCCTCTAATACTCAAAAAATGAGGCCTAAAATTGAAATTTAAACCATTGAAATTGAAGTAGAGGGGATGGGCACTTAATTGGTCCAGACGATTGTTGATTTCATTGATCGTAGCTCCTGAAATCGACACTTGAAGATTGTGGGGAAAATGGCCTAAAATGCACTATGTGGATGAAAATACTCAAATGGTATGATAAAATGGTCTATTTTTACTATTAGTAGAAATTTTTTTACCCACTTCATATAATTTGTGCTAATTTTTTACCTTATGGACTAATAGTGCAGTGGAAAGAGTTGGTTTTTGGTGGTTTTGTCCAAGAGTTTTTGCGCTTTCCAGTGTCATACAGCCCGTTCATGCCTTCGATGGGTATATTCTTTCACCGACATATAGGATAGGTTGTCACTCCATTTTGCATTCTTGCATCATCCTATGACCATGATCCATATGCCTTAGGTACAAACCCATTTATTAGTGACACAAAACCTTCTTATTGCTACTAGAAGTGTCGTTATTCAAGGGTAGAGGCTTACCAAACATGCGTGCCCTAGTTAGAACCTTTGTGCCATTTGGTGCCCATGCAAAAGTTATTCCATAGGACCGGGAGTTCCGTATAATTTCGATATGACTTTGCGTTCAAACCTCATATTGTTACTCACAAGCATTCTAACCGTTACCTATGGGACTCCCCCCGAGTCTTGGTTAAGCTATTTTTTGTCTCTATAAAAGATGAAAATATTGTTGAGTGAACTTACCTCTTTCACACTCGTAAAATGGATTTGAAAGGACGTCTATTTAGTGTAAGTTTAACCATTTTTCGGACCAAGTAGACTACTTCCGAAAAAGGAATACTCTAGTCACCATTGGCTAGAAAAGTTCTCTTGAGTATTATTTTATACTTTTTCGGCCCTAGGGGACTAAATCTAGGAAAAGGGGAATTCTTTGGAGTTAAGTTGTAATCGCATTCCATCATCCTTCTTGTAGTGTTGAGCCTATTTTCGGTTCCCACTTTCTCGTTATAATCCTCTTACCTCAGCAATTTGCATCCCTAGCCAAGCAATTCCTTTTTTATATATCCTTTACAGCTTGACACCATGTACCCTGAGAGGAAACATCCCCCCAAGTGTTCATGCCTTGCATGCACTTCCTTGCATTGAGAATAGGTATGTTCCATTGTTTGGAGATATTTTCTTACTCATGACACTCGTGTCCTCTCCTGTATCATAGAATTTATTTGCCTATGAAAAAACAAAAAAAAGACATGCGGGAAGAGAATATTATCTCATATCGACAACATTTGTGTCTCCTTTGAATAGAGTACAAACTTTTGAGTCCACTATCATCCAAAGTTTGGGTTTAGCATGACCTTAGGAAGCTGAGCTCGCTACTTAGAGTTTACTCCTCGGACTGGTTATTCTTCCAGTCCCTATAGAGAGTTTGTTGATGCCTCCTACATCATGAAGTTTTATCATCAAGTCTATGATGCCTGAGTTATCCATATCTCTAGTGATCTTGTTCAAAGGAAGTCTATAAGCCTGTATCAGTCATTTCTCAAAACTCTTGACTTTTCATGTCGGCCATACCCTCAGTGTGTCTCAGAGTCACATGAAGTTGTAGTCATATCATGCACTTTGGTCCTACTTTCATTATGGGTAGGTAACCTTGAGCCCAACAGTTGACATCTCCTCATTGGTCATTGATTGGAGGTTTTCCCTCATGTTTGATGGAAAGAAATATATTCACACATTGGGATTCATGCAATTTCTTGGATGTCATTAGCCTTATTGGTGGTTTCCTCACCTTTTTCGGCAATCTTCCTTATTGGACGCTATTCAAAGGGTCTCTTTCATGCACTACTTGCATCTAGTGCATGTCGGAGACGCACAGGGTTGTTGGTTTGTGAACATCTTATTTGTCTGAGTTCCTCCTAATCATCAAGATATTTCTTTGTACCTCATGTTGACTGATGAGGGATTACCTAATGCTCTCCTTTTAGCAGGTCTCCTTCCATCAACTTCTGCTCATCTATTTTGGAAATGAGACCTAGAGTCATATGAGTTCCTAGAGGCTTGCAGTCATCAGTGGCAAGTTCTCCCACCATCGACAGTTGGGAATACATCAATGTCTCTTGATCAATGGATTATTCAAGTGTTCGACCTCAACACCCTTATTCACACGTGTAAGAATGTACTCGATGCCTTGATACCTACTTTCATTATCGGTAGGTTGTCTCACATTTTTTAATGGTATACCTTAATGATCGGTAATCAAATGAAGTCTCATTATGTTCGACATCAACTCCTTTATTCACATGATGTATACTTGCACCTTCGGTGGATAGTGTAGAAGACCTCCAGTTTATAGTAGCAGCATTCCTAATATTTTGTTGTCTTTCATTGGACCAATACCTATATGACTTCAGTGATCATGAGAGATCATATTGTACTCCATTGTATACAAATATCTTCAGATCGATTTTGAGACTGGATTCCACTATGCCTTTTTCGTGATTATGAAATCCCATGGAACTTTGCATTTCCTATTCATGGCCATGAGAAACTATTTGATATATTTCCACATGGATCTGTAGTGTAATTCAGATTGGCAGACATGTGTACAAAGTCATTATGGATTGTAATATTCTCATGAGTAACTAGCACTTCCAGCTGAGTCTCCATTACTCCACTTCTGGGAATTATAATGTATCTCGGCAATCACAAATACTCCTTTGATCTCACACATTAGGGGGCATCTGTTACAACAAATTTTGCCTCACTCCATGCAATTTTCTTGGATGGCCTTTCCATTTCCCTATGCAGACTTGAAGTCCCCTTTTGTACCTTCCAGAACCAAAAAAACACATTTTCACACATATATGTGCCCTATCAGTTAGAAAACAAGTGTATATGCAGGTTTCTCCACTACAGCCCACGTACATCAGGTTTGGTGCTCAAAATTAAAAATTATGTCGGGTTTCCATGCCATGTCACAAGATCCATGATCCTTGACCTTCCATATACTGGAAACGCTCTAACTCGGCCCTTCAGTTCCATTTGAAGGCTATAAATTGAGCCTTATCCAAGCCTTGAAGGAGATTCAACAATTCAAATTTGAGAGCGAAGACACTCTTTATAAATTTCACTTATATTAAGTCTCCATCCCTTTATCCTTGAAAGTTTGAACTCCTTGTTCATCCCCCAAGATCTTCCTTCTTTGCAATGGAGAACCTCATTGTCTCCTTTATATGAGCTTGCATTTGGTGGAGTCCCAGCTAGAGGGACTTAGTTTCTTGATTACGATGTGTGTCGTTACAAAATTTTGTCACCTATATACTTTTGTTGATTATTTTTAAAGAAATACTATATTCTTGTCCAATTGATATCCTGCAAATATTTGAATTATTATTCCACGGGTGTATTTGTCATGTATGTTAATGGATTATGCTAATATATATGCTAATATTATATATTATCACCATATGCTTGCGTATATTGGTTGTTGAGGACAAGTTGCAAGTATAAAACTTTGAGTCGTGTGCTCAACAGTGATCTTCATCGAATGTTCGGACGAGGTAGGCTCTTGGCCTTGTCTTGTTAGCATTTCATTTATATAGAATACTTGGGATTAGAGTTTATTTATGCATGGAATTCTATCTGTTGTGGCTTAACCCATGCCATAGATATATTTTCCTTGTAACACAATGTTCTCCTTTAGAATATCTTGTTTGACTTCCTTAAACGTCTCTTTCTTTTTCTATGCGTCAAAATTATTTTGTGGCACAGTGTTCTTCTTTACCCACTGGTGTTGAGATGGATCATGTTTTGTTGCATCATCTCTCGTCTTGGCTCCTCCTCGAGTAACTATGTTGATGTTCTTCCCAACATCCCTTGCTTGTGCAAAAATACACTATACTTTTTTGTTGTTCTGGTTCTTTTTTTCCTGTATTTCTCCCAATAATGTTAGACAGTCTTCTTTCTCGTGGTCTATTGCACAAAAATACATACATGTCACAGGTGGAAGTGGACAGTCTCTTGCATAGTGTCCTGGTTGTTAACAATTATGGTAGACTATTTGCCCTCTTAATCTCCAAATCCTCATCTGCCCTGTCCTCCACAACTGAATCCACCTCTATCTCCATGCAGTGCATTATACTGGGGTATCTTGTTATACTGCACGTTATTATACTATGGTTGTGAATTATTGTACTGTGGTTGCACGGTATTGAATTGTGGTTGCACATTATTGAATTGTGGTGCGGTGTTCCCTGTCATCATCTTTACTTGCACCTTGTAGGTGTTTGTAGTTCTATCTCTCATCAATTCCAGTGTTCTACAATCCTTGTCATCGTGACCCACTGATTTACAAAAATTGCAGTAAGAACTTGTGAGCATTGTATTATACATCTGCATCATGGGACAATGATATGGATCATGCCCATGTGTCTTACAAATTTCACACCACAGTCCTCCTATAGGAAATGGATTTGGTACCTCTTCTTCCAAGTATTGTGCAAAGGTTGAACATTCATTATTATGGTGTCCTTTTGTCCTTCATAACGTGCACCAGAAAACTTCTCTCTTCTCCTTCCCCTTGTTCTGGTTCAACTGAAATGCCAAGTTCTCCAGATCCTCTTTCATCTCTTCTATTGTTGGATATATCTGTTGATAATGGTTTTCTTCCAACTACAGGGTTGCTTGCTAAGCCTCTACCTAAGTTTGGAACTTTTTTTGTCTCAAGGGATACTTCAAGTGTGGTAATAGTGAGTTCACAAATAATTTCCTATGTTGCATGTCAGTAATATAGTACTTCAACTTACCTTTTAGACATTTAAATCTTTGATCAATATACTAGACAGATTCACCTGGTTTCTACCTGATCTCGATCATTTCATTCATATATTATTCTTGTGAACTTGGATTATGAAATTCATTTACCAGCAATTTTTTTACCTCTGCGACAGTCTTTGGTGCTCCTTGTTGACTGTTTACATCAAGGCTCATGTACAAGTCTAGCACGCGGTCTCGAAATGTTATAGCCAACTGCACCAATTTTGTATCCTCATCTGAGACTTGCTTTTCCTCCCAGACCTTTTCACACATGAATAAATGCTTCTCAAGATCCTCCGACGCCTCACCAAGAAACTCTGGTAATATGATAGTGGGATCTACTCCCACCATTTTGAAACTTGTTGAACTACCGCTTCCATGCATTGTAGATAGTTGACTGCTACTTCCTGAACTTGTACCCCCAGTTGATTTTCCACTATTGGTCCCCTGACTTGTTGCACGTCTTCTACTAAAAATTGTTTTTCTAAAAGCTTGTGTTCCTTTAGGTTTATTAGTCGCACATGGGGTTGTAGGCTCTACACCAACTATGATCTGGACTGGAATTCCACCTTCTATTCCTAACCATGGACCTTTTGTTTTCCTTTCATATGTTTCATGCAAGATTTCCTCAATATGATACACAGCCCGAAGATCCTCTACATCTTCTTTGTCACTTGCCAAGCCCTCTCTCTCGGATATGACCCTCTTTTTGTTATTCATATTATACTAGTAAGGTATATCGTTGCGTGTCGTTCCAGCTCTTTCCATTATCTACTTTATTTGGTCCTCCTACATCATGATTGGTTCCATTTCCTCCTTCTGCTTCCCCTTATCTAGGTCCATCTCCATATCTCAGACCCATGTTAGTGCTTCCCCCCTCCCCCCGTGTGCAAAGAGAAGTTTAGTTGTCTGACTCCATGGTCATCACACCTTTGTCATATAATAAAATATTGATGGAAGTATATAGTGATATTATGTACCTACCTATTGGTCCCTTCAGAAAATCTTGTTCTGCAACAGTGTATGACTTCGCAGTATTAAGAGAAAATTCAGTGATAAACACTACAATAATATTGTCTAACCAAAAATCTATTGTGTGCATGAATTTATTATTGACTTTATGAAACTGTGTGATCTGTATAAGATGCCACTCTAGCTATCTTATCTAATTCATAGGATGGTTGTCCTTCAACCTCAATAACCACTCTAGTAACAGATGAAAAAATTCACAAAAAAATACTTCATGCAATTCGCTAAACACATATATGTCGATATATTTGCACAGTGTGTATTTAGGGTTTCTATTTTCCTTCTATGAAAACTCGAGTTCCTTTGTCCTTAACCATCTTTCAATATCCACCTTTGTTGGATTTCATGGCCTGTACATTCCCTTCTACTTTTTCATTCTCTGCACTGTTCTTCAATAGATCCCTTCCAATTTATCTTGCATAGTTCAAACCGGCAAAGAAAACATTTGTTGGATGTTTGAGCTGACCCAGGTTCTGATCTCAAAGTTTTCCAACAAAACCCTCAAACTATCGGCCCTCTTGGTAAACCAGGAGGAAACACTACACATAGAGTGCATAGCACAGTCTCACCCGAGATAGCTTGTGGGGGACTGTAAGACTCAGGTGTATGTAGTTAGGGAAGGGATTGGGAATGTGAAGTGTGTATTTTTCTTGTGCATCACATTTATTACTCATCCATCTAGATTTATTATTCACTCATCAAGGAAACCATGCATACATGTTGTAATAATATAAGCTAAACATCCATTCTTTAACTGATAAATATCAGAAACAATAAAATAACCATTCACACACATTAACATAGCATGGTTATTGTGTTTCACCCACCCCAGGGGCTACATCCACAAAGATTTTTCTCTTCTACTCTTTTATTCATCATTCTTCAAAGACAGTGTTGTGCGCATTACATTCTCCATGATTACAACCAAAAACTATGACAAGTTTAATCTGTGAGGTGGACTAGACCACACCAGACTCCACATCCTATGAACTAGACCACACCAGACTCCACATCTCATGATTGCTCTGTCATTAACCCTTTTTTCCTACTCTCTAGATCATTAACCAACCTCTACTAGACCTCCTTGACCTTTATTTATACTACTATATTGACTCATAGCCATTACATTCATATCAAAAACCCTAACCCTACCATGGCTAGGATTGTCTGCATGTGTGTCGCGCTGCTTTTCCTCCATCTATGGCATTCTTATTTTCCTCCATATTTGACATGTTGTTTTTTCTCCATATATGGCGTGCACTCCAAAATTGGTTTTTCTCTCCAAAATAGGCATGTGCCAACACTCTCCTTTCCCATGACCAGTCTCAAAGAAATTACAACAATGTTTAATGTTTGATTTCTTATGAAGATGAAATAACCAATAGAATGATCGTGAAGATTTGAATTTACCTGCACATCCATCTGACCATATCCAATGTTTATCATATCTGAATTTACCTGCACATCCATCTAGGCTTTACCTGCACATCCATCTGACCATATAGCATGTCTATATAGAACATGGACAAGTATAGAGACTTGGTCAGAATGATAATATTCACTTTGTATTTATCTTTTTGCGGCGAATGTATAATTCTATGCAAAATCAACCACTGACCAAATCATCCCATGTGGAAAAACTTCACGGGTTTGAATTGTAGTTCTTTCCATCTATCTCTATGCGAATGCTTGGTGTATTTATAAATTTATTTTTCAAATGTCTTCAAAAAATCTATCACGGAGATTTTATCCTATTGAAAATCAATCCTTTTGGAAATAACATTTGAAGAATTTGGAGCAGCAACATTGATATATTCATCTCTTCCAATTCACTATTATATTGCACAAGGATTGATCATTCATATCAATATAATACTTGGAGTGAAATAAAGCTAGATTTCCACAATGATCACATTTCTTTCAACCAACACATTTATTTTGGTAAAATAATTCAACGCCTTCTCCTTCACATAGAATTTGGGATATAAAGGCATGAATTGTGGAAGGAGGAGGTGAATTTTCCAAAACATTTTTCCAAAATCAAGAAAAGTGCCATAATACAACTCAAATTCCACATGATAACAACAAAAACAAGTGTCATGAACATGGATTGGTTTAACATACCAGTGTTTTTGTTGCACAAATGTATTGACAAACATTTTAACTTAAATGTATTTCTCTTTGAACTTATTGAACAATTTTGTTTGTGTTGTTTCCAATTATGTTTTGGATGCTCTTCATATTGTCTTTGTGTTATTGTTCATCGTAACACATCCCTTACATTTGTTGAAACATGAGAATTTTGCAACCAATATTCATGGGCCTTAGTTTTATCATCTTTTGTAAGTCTATCTTTGTAAGGGTGTCTACAAATAACTGCCCAACAAGCAAGTTCATCATTTGCATCTATTTACAATCAAAATTTTATGTGTTTGTACAGTGTTTTTCTTGAGTTTCCCATCACTTTTTCCATGCGTTGTGTCAAACATTATTTTACATTGTTAGATGAAACAATTGTTGTTTGTATTACTCTACGTGCAACACCGACATTTTTTTTCTATACTTTCCAAAATATTTTAATGCATCTGTTATATTTTCCTAGACACTTTGTTTCACCTTTCTATATTTTGTCATTTTTTGAATACCCAATAATGATGTACCTACTTTTAGCTTTTCTTACCTTATCAAACCTCTTAAAATTTGAGCTTGTGTTGCTATTGATTCATCTTTGAAATATTTTTCATAAATATTTTCAATACGATATTGTATATAATGGTCAATGTTTTTGTCCCAAAATTTGTGAGTATCAATATTTTCTAACATTTCATCATCAATGTTGATATCACCTACATAAATTTCAATATAATTCAAAAACATAAATTAAATTTAAAAACACTTAAAATTAACATAGATTCAATTTTCCGAGTTGCAAACATAAAAAATTCAAATAAATGTTGTATAAAAAATACACATTTATTTAAATTAGATTTATTATAAAACTAAACGAGCAATCATAAATTAATTAAAATCTACAAGTGTTTAATTCTTGTGTGTGTGTGTGTGTGTGTGTGTGTGTGTGTGTGTGTGTGTGTGTGGACTTTTGTTTCATTTTCGGCTTCAACAACTTCATCAATGTTATAAGACAAATATATTTCTATTTTTTGCAAAATATAAATTCCAACTTACAATCAATTATATTAGAAAATATTTTTTTGAATTCTAAACATTATCTATAATATGGTTCGATTTTTTATTGTTGAACATCAAGATGCAAATCCCTAATTACATTATCGTCACTTCTTCCTTTAATATTTGCACATTGTTTTTCTTTCTTATATAGTTATCTTTCGTCTGTTGTATACGACGAGTATCATCCTAAGTGCGGTCATATTTTCTCTTCTGCTCCCTTTTGTTTCCCATGGTTATTCAATCAATAAAGGTTTTAAAAAAATTCATATCTTAAATAACTTGGGAAAAATGCTCAATAAACCAAGTTTCTTTAAAAGAAGTTTTGGATAAAAAAATTGATGTTAAACAAAAGTTCAAAAAAAATATTGATTTTAAATAAAATTGTTTGATAAAAACTTCCTTATGAAAAACTTTATTGTAAAAAATTATAGACTTTGAAAGGAATTGTTTAAGAAAACTTACCTTAAAAAATATATATTTGAAGAAAATCTTCAATTTAGAAAATGTTTCCCCAAAAAGTAAAAAATAGCGAAAATGTTGCTCCAAAAAAAGAAAAATAATGAAAAT